>KN171053.1:23089-40138 GCA_000757755.1 Steinernema glaseri
GCACCAGCCTGCGAACAAGATCGAGGAGTACGACAATTCCATCGAAGAACCTATCCCAGCAGGACACTTGACCGAGGTCCAGGGCTACGTTTACCGGTTCCACGACGGCAAGACCTACCGAGTCAACGAAGACCACGACCAGAAGCCGAACACCTACGAGAGGGTCCGGGCGATGACCGACTATCTCATCCCGGAGCCCACTAAGCAACGTTTGGAAAAGATGAAGACGTCCACTGTCGACTACCGTACCAGCACGACTTCTTCCCCCATGGGCATCTTCAACTTCGACAACTTCCACATCCAGGACGATCGGAAACCTGTGGTGATTCCTTATGGGAGGGCGCCGTCGATCTTTAGCATTCCTTCGCCGTTGAAGCAACCGGAGATGATGGCAATTGAGGTAAGCACCAGGCTGGGTGTAGTTAGATGAAGGGCGCTTCAGATGCACCATAATGAGGTGAACGAGAGTGAAAAGCCCAAGGAGCCTATGGTGAAGAGAAACAACAATCCTCTGAAGTACTACCCGTCGTACATGGCGGCATCGGAGGAAGAAGACAGCTCGGAGGAGTACTACGATACTGACAGTCCTTCTTCTGTACTAAAGGAGAACTGGGTCCCGACACCAGAGGTGCGTTCTTTTGGTGCAGCATATATTGTACCTGCCATAAGGGGGATTATTAGTCTCGCAATAGAGCTTCGTTAAGTATCACCGACCTAGTAAGCATAAACCTGGTAGGAATAAGGGTTGGGTATATGTGTGAGAGCGTACACTACCTGCTATTGCTTTAAGAAACCTGGATAAAATCGTTGCGTGCTTTTCGAAATTTGCCGGAAAAGAATTTACACCTGCATCGCCGCAAAAAAAAGCCACATAGAGTATGGATCAGAATTTTCTCCTCTTTCGAAAGGTGCATAAAACGGGTTATTTCGTGCGGTCTTTAAAAAATTATGACTTGTTCTACGCGCAACAGTATTTATGGCCCACTCTGTATTGTGCCTGCCATAAGGGGGATTCTGAATCTTGTAAGAGAGCTTCGGCCTAAGCCTAAGCAGAAACCTGGTAGAGATAAGGGTTAGGTGAGTGTGTAAGAGCGTACACTACCTGCTAATGCTTTTAAGAAACATGTCCAAATGCTTTAAGAAACCTGGATAAAAATCTATGTATCAGCAGGCGAAGGAGCTTTTAATCTTATTCCATGATTTCCAGCCCTTCCCCGCATTCTCCGATCGATGCTTCCAAAACAAACGGAAGGCAATTTTGGTAAATGTCACTCCGTTCGAAAGAAGGATAAACATATCGCCAACCAACTGCCTCATCTTCTGCTCAGAGTAGGTTGCGTCCTTCGAAGACCGCATGTCAGCCCTGTTCAGATTCAAAACGTGTCGATCAGTGGTCTACTCTAGTGAGAGAGAGATTTGCGACGTGTACAACGTCAAGAATGGACACGCGATGGCGAAGCTTGTGGAGCTGGACGGGTACACATACTTGGAAGTGAGGGACAAAGAACTGATGGCGGACTGCATTCAAGGTGCTTATGGGAAGCGTTACATAGTGATTCGTAGAACATTTAGGGAACCCAAGTCAGAACGCGGCGAAGATCTACCATCCCCAGGAAACCATCGCTGCGATTAATGCGTAAGTGGTGAAGAAGGTTTATCAGTCAAGGAGAGATGTTTAGGAGAAAGGACACTCTGGAAACGAATCATGTGAGCACGGACAGGCAGGAAATCGAGGTCCTGGCCGCGGACACCAGTTCGCTGGATGGTGCTGGGGGTAGGTTTCATGTTAAGTTCGAGTCTTAGGTTCCTACTAAGGATGCAACTGGAAATTGGAAGGAAAAAAATCAATGATTTAGTGCAATAAAATGGTTCTTTTTATTATTCTTTAGGCTCACCGTTCATTTTAAAGATTTTCAAATTGTAATGAAAAAAGAGCAATTTTTGCAATTTTTTCTTCAATATTGAGTGTTTCTTGTCACAGACAGCTCGTTTTCATCAACTTCCTATGCAACTGGAGCATAAGAAAAACGAAAAACTGGAATAAGGAACCGGAACCGGTTGCATCCCTAGTTCCTACCAAGATTTCTATGCAGGTTATGTAGGTTGATTATGTAAATTATGTAGGCTAAACAATAGATAAAGTCATTCATCGATCTTTGAACTGTACAGCCCACTTATTCTCCCCACTTTTCAGGCTACTTGTGTCCTGACGGACAAGACACCATCATGATGCGCTCGACCGGCTACCGATTGGCGTTCTTCCGAGGGGAAACCTATAAACAGAATGTTACCGAAAGCGATTGCCGTTTCTCGTGTCTCATGAACTTGGTAAGATCCCTCTCGTGTGCATCCTTCCATCCGTACACTTCAGAAAGACAACTACGAGCCCTTCAACTGCGTCTCCACGCTCTACGACCGCGCCACTTCTCAGTGCACTCACATGCAGTCCGGGGCAGGAGTAAAGGGAAATAGTCTTATAGAATACGACAAGGACACGGTGTTTTATGAGAAGCTCTGCGTCTCAAGTAGGTGATGTTTGTTGTGCCTCCTAGAAGATTCTGGAAACACCAAAGCCACACACATCCAACATATGTGGTATATAATAAGCTCTACTTTTAAGACACCCTCGCTGACCTGTGCGACGGTCGGGTCCTGGAACGAATTCCTCAGCATACGTTACTCGGCTACATCCGCGACGTGAAGAACGCCACCTCCGCCAACCACTGCATCGAGATGTGTCGCTCAGCGGCGCTCTCCGACGGCTCCTGTCGGTCCATCATCTACTTCTACCAGGAGCGGCAGTCCAACTGCTTCTTGAGCCTCGTGAGCAAAGAGGTGGACAAGGAGCTGTTCACGGGAGAGTCGAACACCGCCATCGACTACATCTCCTTGGAGAGCTGCCTGGACCTGGACGGCAGGACAGCGATAAAGAGGAAACCGCCCCAGGAGGGCGACTACGACGACACGGCGCAGCTACAAGTAGACAGTGACGAGGGGGTGTTAAGTCTTGGCAAATAAAATAATAATAATAATAATGTATATACTTATTTGATGTGTTGGTGGACATCTTAAGTGGCTGTTCCTTCTCGAGGAGCTAGAGGAAGAGCTGTAAGCCCAGTGCCCAATTTATAGCTTTCATTGGGTTCCAAAGAATGCAGCTTTCACGCTCTGTAATTGTCCTAAAACCATGATTCTTAACCACTAGACTACGTGGGGAGAGCTATGTTAAATGATTTTCCTTGGGTTCCAGGAGAAATCGATTAAAGTGTAGCCTGAGCCATAAGAACGCCTGTGCGTCCTCTCATATTCCGCTATATGGATAGATAAGAAGATATGGACTAAACTGAATCGACGTAAATTTAAGCTTTGGAATAGCGAAATCAGGTCAGCAGGTCCAAACTGTCCCCAATGCTTCCTTCTTCTCCGGCTCGTCTCCCTTGACATCTCGAATCTCCCATCCGCTCCGTGTATAACGGGGCATAAAACATATGACCAGTTAAAAGTCCAACTTCCGTTCCGGATTTTTGGGCATTAATTTCGAACTATCTGAGCTGCTTCTTAGTCTACTCCTCACTCCTCGTTTCACTACATAGAGTTGTCGCCGGTTTCAATGAAGCCGATGAGTCAATAACTCGAGCCAGCCGCTTGTGACTCAACTCGCAACACGCGAATTCGCTTCATTTGGTCCAGGTCGAGGGCTTCGCATTGCATTAGGTCCCACTCCTCACGCATTGCCTTTTCGCCGATACATAACCATATATGCCTTCCATCCTCGTTCTTTCCGTTGTTCCCTGCTGCATTACTCCCTGGTGACATGGACACCGTCGTACGAACCTTCGTGGACTCCGTACTCAGCATTGCAAGCTTCTCTTGCCTGGTTCGCATGGGCGATATCAGTGGCTGCTGGAGACGAACCGCCCGAACAGTGCTGGATAAACGTGAGAGCGTCAGATTGAGTATAAACGTGTCCTTGAAGACCCCTAACGGCGAGGACGGCGTCACAATACTCTTAGACGACGCCAAGTCAGGCTTTGTGAAGATTCCAATCTGGAAGCTCCATTCCTGCCACGTGATAGGCTTCTACATCACGTCCGAGTTCGATGTAGAGGAATTCGAAGAGGAATCCGAAGAGGAAGACGAAGAAGTAGCCGAAGAGGAAGCCAAGGACCAGATGAAGGTCGCGGACAAGGCGATTGTTCTGAAGAAGGGCTTCGACTCAAAGGAGTGGTCGTTTCTTCTGGACGTCGTAGGCCGCGACTGCAGGCGATACTACATCGGCGACCTAGATGAAACGTTCAATTCTCTGAACATGGCTTCTCTCAACCCTATACGAGAGGATAGTGGGCTTAAAATAGAGAACTGTGCGGTGGATGTGAACGGCCCTATGTTCAAATGGATTCTGCGGATGCTTCCCTGGTCGGAGGAAAAACACCTATTGAACCTTGCTTTCAGCCAGCCGGTGGACATCGAAGATAAGCTCATCGAAGCTTGCATTTCTGTGCGCAATCAGCATTCGATGGTTAAGATCTGGAACTGCGAGAACATGGCGAATTTGGACGTCCGATTCCTAAAGAAGCTGGTGGAAGCGTTTAAGAATATCAAGTTCACAGGAGAATATTTCAGGCTGGACGTCGACGTTGCCATTAAGGAAGAGGATATCGAAGACCTGCGTTCTAGCATCCTGTCGCATCAAATAGAAGACTCACCCGCGATTTATAAGGTTCACTGGTTTACGATTCAGGTTTTGGATTTTGAATTGCCCAAATTCGAGAACGGTATTGCACGCTGCGAGTTTCGCTTCTCTTTTAATTGACCCTGATCGCTAGTTGTTTCTCTGTGTTCTACTTTTTGCTTTTGTTAAGTGTTTGTAAATAAAGGAGTAGTTATGCCATACTTAGTAAGTTATGGTAGTCGCCACTACATCAGAGGTGGATTCGGGTCGGGTACCCAAACCGTCCTGCTTCCGTGAACGGGCATTTCAGCGCATTTGCGCATCAGCGTGGTAAATGCATTTGTTAAATGATATAAATAAAGGAATAGTTAAGGAAAAGTTATTAAATCGTAGTCCTTTTAAATATTTTCCCCTATTGCAAGAAGAAAACAAAAATATGTGCACCTGCTATTTCTCTTCAATGACCAACTTTCAATGACCATTTTAATTGGACGTTTAGACGGAATTAAACAATCCCACGATCCTTTTGCGTACCGTTGCGAAGGGACCACACACATGGTTCATTTGGACACTACAAGGGGTCCAAGGAATGCACTAGTGAGGGCTTTGACGCTTTTTGATTTTTCTATGGATTCCAGGAGGAATCGACCCCGCTCCACAAAAATATAGTCCCATATTCAACTTCAAGAAGATATGGGATAAATTGAATAGATGTAAGTTTAAGCTTTGGAATAGCGAAATCAGTTCAGCAGGTCCAAACTGTCCCCAATGCTTCCTTCTTCTTCTTCGGCTCCTCTCCCCGAATTTGACACTCGTCAATCTCGAATCCACACTCCACATCTAACATTCTGCACTGCACGCATGCATATGATTGGAAAATAATATTATCCGAGGGCTTTATCAGTTGTCCTCTCCACTTGTCACGTCTTCACAGCCGGGCGCCGGAGTCGATCCCCTCAGGAAGCGCTGTGACTCATCTTCCTCCCTTGTTGCGGCCGCGCTCCTCTCCGCTCGCCGGCGACGACTGATGCCCCCCGAGAGGGCGCCGCGACCCGCCTGTCTCAATGAAAAATCGTATTTCCACTTTTGCCGATTTCCGCGGATTCGTGGCTTCCCTCCGGGCGGCGCCCCTTCCACTCGGCCGTCGAAAGTCCCCCTCGACGCCCGCTTCTTCATTCAAAACTTTTGATTGAGATATGTTTTTTGATGTACACCCTTCCGAGGCCTTTTGCAATCTACGTCCAGATGCGTGTGTGGTCCTGTTTGGTCCACTGGAGGACCACCTTGAAACATATTAAAATGGTGTTCCCAAATATGAAATGTTTTGCTGGGAAGTTATACACATGTTTTGCTTAATGAAATCTCTAGTCAGCATAGCTGGTATTGACACCTTTCTTATCTCAATTCTTGGCCTCGGTTTCAAAACCGCGCAATTTTACTCCATTAAATTATATTCCGAAATAACACTCACAAGTGTTATGGCAAAAAGAGTGATCCAAACTCAGCCTCGTCTTTTTCCGATTTTTAACCCTCAAATCACTAGCGTTATTGAAGGGGATCAGGCAACCACCGTACCTTAAAGCCCTACACTGAAGCCATAATGTGTTCTGCGTTCGGCGCTGTTACAAGAAGAATGGATTAATGGATTAAGAAGCACCACTTATTATTGATCCTCCGCGCTAGAGATTTTCCACACTGGATTGTTCACTATGTATGTCATGAAGCTTTTTGCTATTATGAGTGAATTTTTCCAAATTCGACAACTGACGAAATTTTTTTTACTGTCCCCTGTTTTCTCAATGACATGTTTCCTTCCTCACCGCATCATTCGTGCACTTCTCAGTTAAAGTGATCTCTAAATTGCCCTCCAAAGGACATTTTTGGTAGCTTTTAACTTACCAAAACTTGCTCAACTTGGGTTCAGCTAGCACCCACCATTTTTGTGATCCAGCCAGCTCAGTAGTGGTTTCATCCGAGCAGAAAGCCACGATATAAGGCGCAGAGAAACATCTGATATCCTACTACATTCCGGGCCCATGCACTTACTATCAAGTCCTATCTCTAGATGCGCCTAAGGTTTATTGTGCGATGGGGCGATTTTCCGTTGCTTGCGCTTTTCTTCTTACCACAGGCATTCGTCAAAATGCGCATCATTTTTCCCAAACATCTATCGACGTCATTTCATCTTTTTATGTTGCTTTCTTCTCCACGTGTCAATCCCGCATTTTCTCGGTTCGGGAGGTCGCTTCCCAGTGGCTGTTCCCTGTCATAACCCCTTAGGTTCTTCCCTAATACCACCCATGACGATAGTTCCGGAACCGTTCTCTTTGGAACTCCGAGTGCGAGAAGAACGGACTTTATTTGAATAATCGAATCGATTTCCGACATGGAAAACACTCTTGAAGAAGGGAGGCGCATTGGTAAATTGGTTGTTTAGCGACTCCCAGCGGTCCGTGCATCTTGCGGAGCCGGAAGTCAAACGTTCGTTACGAGGTAGGTGTCATTCACGAAAAGAGTCCTTTTTCTCGGAAAGACTCTAAATGACTTCAAAAACATGTGGGATGTACCCTCATACTATTGTTGAGTGACTCAATGGCCACGGACCAAAGATCTACTATTCTTTTCCTGGGAATGTTATCCATCTACGACGAGATACCGACCACATTGTTGAGTATATTGTTATGCTTTCCTGTAAGCACGGGAAATGATGCTTTGAATCGATGTTTCTGGGTATGATGAATTTGTACACTGCGTTCTGGGAGAACTGCAGATCTCCACAGTTGAGCTAATTCACGGGTAAATTCTCGACTTTTTGGTAGATTCCCAGATCGCAGTTTTAAATTTCACAAATTCCTACTTTGGTCCTGCTCCGATCGTGAGTTTATTCCTTTTCTTTCGCAGAACATAACACAGAGCATTTTGATCCCTTACTTTTCTTAGTACCTTCTAGAAGATAGTGCTAACAAGAATTTATGGTTGCCTTCTTGAGCCCAATTTCATAGCAGTAGAACATATTGACTAAGGGTGGTGTTTGGAACCGTTCTCATGCATAAAATTACTGAATTTTCGCTATGGTCACGTATGCGAGAAGAACTCCAGAATACACATTTTTGGACATTCTGGACCTTCTATGCAGAACTTATGCAGAACCAGGGCTCCTAAATTTCCCTGCCCACTTCATGGGGATTGTTTTCTCACGGTCCACAACTCTTAGGCGGTTGCATCGATCGGTGGTCACTTCTTGCATCCCGCCTCATGACATTGACTAATGGCGGCTGCAAACCAACATCGCATCCTTCACGCTGTCACGACGTTTTTAATTGCCACGTCCTCTTTTTGTGTGAACGTTCTAGTGCCCTAGAACACACTCTCGCGCAGACGCATCCATCTCTCGCGCTTATCATCGTATTAATCTGAACATGTTAGCAACTTGTGGTCCACATCGCCCTTCCAAACTTCCCTCTTCTACGCTCTTCTCGCCTCTTGCACTAAAGCAGCTTTCCTGGAACCGGTTCTCCCCTTTGGACTCTTTTGTTTTTCCGAGGAAAGTTATGGTCGTCCCCTGGACAACACTAATCTTCTTTCTTTTGAGTGCTGTTGTAATAAATCAACGCTTTTCTTGTCTCCCCCTCCGTGATGATTAAGTGAAGAGCGCCTCCTCGGCACTTTTTCGCCATTCATCACCTTCGCCACGCGGCAAGGTTTGGATAAGGGGCAAAGGTAGATATGATGGAACAGGTGCTTCAGTCAGGTCCAGAGATGTTGCTAAGCTTGATCTTCAAAGCCCACTTTCCGGAGCCGGAGGAGATGATTTTCTACGCTTTTTGACAGCTTTTATAGTGACAGCTTTTCTGAAGAGGAATGCTGAACATTTGAGGCCGAGGATTTTTAAATTTTGAACCCTGATCGGTCTTCCCAAAGGTGTCCTTGAAAGTAGCCCTCATTGATGAATGTATAAATATGGAATTCACTAAACCCATAAAATAATTTTTTTAGATACTGAAAAGCGGTACATCCTTTCCACGATTTTCTCCAAGATAAGGCTCTTGGAGCTCTAAAGCTCCTATAACCTTACTAAAGCCTTTAAATACATTTATATAACCTCCAGAAAAACAAGGTCAAAATTCGCCAATGGATCATCACCAGCTCTCAGCATGCTCCAGCATTGTTTATATTTGCTATGATATGTGGTTAATAGTCCCAGGAGATCACGTGGTTGGATACGGACACGGGTACCTCAAACTTAGGCCAAGGGTACCTTGTAAAAAAATATATGAGGTGTATGAAACCAACTGTATTAAACTTCTACCACTCAACCTTCAACATTGGACGGTTTGCCTCAGTTCACCCTTTCTATATTGTACCCACTGATGAAAACCCTTAAGGAAGGTTTCGTTCTTCGACCTTATCGTAAATCCGATTCTATCTCCCCTCTAAGCCCATTTCCGAAACATTGCTCCAAGAACAAATATCACCCAGCTGTTTACTAGGCGAGGAAAACAGTCGGAAATAGAAAAACGTCTCGCCCCTTGATTGACTACTGCTATCGACGAGGCGATCGGCGCCGTCGGTGTGAGATGTTACACTCGAAGCCGTGGATCCAGCGGCCTCTGCGATTAATGACATCAGAACATGCGGCGACGGCAAAAATAGGTTATGACTGTGGCACTTTCACATTTGTTCAACATGCGAACGGGGCTCCCACCGCGCGCCATAAATATCACCATAACGCGTTCCGCTTGGAATTTTACGACTTCCTCGTGGAACCCACCCTGAGGAGGTCACGAACATCATTCATAATATATGCGTTTTCGATATCCAAACGTCGCGCGATGCAAGAGCGCGAGGAAGTCCTTCTTCCTACTGCTGGGCTTCCTCGGTGCTGTGTGATTTTTGACCTTCTTGGGTGAACTCCGTGAATGTTGTAGGGTTAATTTGGGTGCGTGAAGTGTACAAGTCGTTTTTGCAAAATACTTAGAAGGCGGAACGTGCTAGGACCAGGATCATCACTTAAAACGTTGACTGAATATGAGCTGCTAGGGGAAAATGGGCTATCCACTCCCAGCTCTCTTCCTAGGTTGGTCCGCTAATCCTTTACAAGAACGTGCTCAAACTAGATTCATCACCTAAAATTCTGGGGTAAACTGGGCTATCTACTGCTCTCTATTTCTATTCCGTACCTATTGATTGCTATTCCAGTGTATTTCCTTCTTTGAAACCACCAGAAATGTCTATCCCACCAGAAATTGGTTATCCCATCTATCCCTTTCAAGTCTAAGCTTTACATATCTGTCGCTAGTTGCGTGGTAGGCCCTTGTCACAATACCGATCCTTTTTCAATTTACCACATCTGTGGTGGCTCCAGAACACTCCCAAAAACTTCTCACAAGGATTAGCTAGCTGAACGCCTCTAAATCTGCTTCTCCTCCCCTTTCAGTGCCCTCCTCCCCCACTTGTAACAAACTTCCTGCGCTTCCCCCGAGAGCTCAACTCGTTCCCGGCAGAGCAAAGAATCGCGTCGTCTCCAACTCTGAACTCGCCTAAAGAGTAAACATTACGTTGTAATCTCACTTCGCATTTATTTGCAACGCTCCCGAGGGAAGTGCCGCGGGAGGCGGCGCCGCCGCCCGCTCCTTCTTCTTGTAGTCGGCGGCCCCTGGCGACGACCTTCCGGCGCGGATCGTTCGCACCTCGGGGATATCGCCGCCGATCGTTCTTTGGAACGCCGCCGGAGTGTGTGTGGGTTGCGCGGTGTTTGCCTTCTCATGTAGCGAATTGTGTTTATTGGCATCCGGTCGGGACACTCTCCGCTCGAATTGACTCCCCAAGTGGTGACTCAAAGGATTGTCAGAGGAAAGTGTTTGTTCCGTTGGGTTGAGATTGAGTCATTTTCTTATATAGGCGGCAAAACACCATTTTCTGTGTCACTCTTCCTTCTCAGCTGTTTGCTTTCCTCACGGCTAGGCACAGACGGTGTCCATACTTGCTTGAGTCGTCGTAGTAACTTGTTAAAACGGGTTAAGATTAGTGAGAATGTAGACGTGCTGGCGAACCCGTACAAGAGAGCGAAATAAAGACAATAAAACAGCGAAAGAAAAACATCGAAAGACAAAACAGTGAAATCCAAAACCGCGAAAAATTACAATTTATTTTACTAATTAAAATATTCTTATTTGCGTGTAATTCTGTTGTAAATGAGCTTCGGACTTGCGCTTGGATTAGGTCCACACGTAGCAGCAGATGACAAGAACTGAACCTGAAACGATTAGGCTTAGGTTCAAGAGCTTTGGCGTTTAATTTGATTTTTGTTTTTCGTGGTTTTGGCTTTCGCTGTTTTTTTCACTATCTGGTCCCGGTTCCACGTGCTGGATATACGTGCTGGATGTGACTCTGTCATACAAATCAGCACCGCAACTAAATACCGCATCTCTCTGACGACGATCCTTGTAGCAGCTCCTTCCCCAGTGCACCCATTTGTCCATGTCACTTCTAATGTATCCACACCAAAAACAGAACAAACATCCTAAATGTCACCTTCACATTTCTCTCATTCGACCTTAAACATGCGAGCACTCTTGAGTCCACAGCGCCTCTGTTCCGTGCCAAAAACGGAGTCCGATGCGCGTTTTTCCCAGAAAGTTTCCATTCTGCGGGATCAAACGGGATTACCAAATGCCATTGTGACATAAGGGGAGCGGAGGGAAAGATCGAAATTGAAATATGGCGCGCTACTATCACTGTTTAGTTGTCCGGAAATGCGAAAACATCTTGTATGGCTTCCGGGAAGCGGGGTCGCGCTTCCCATCCACCCACTCGCGGCCACATTCCAGAGCTTCAATCATTTGTCGGATGAAATTCGTTTTTTTTCTACCTTTTTTAATTACGAAAGGACGATGATGGATGAGTTGATTGGACTTTACAATTGTCATGTCTAGTTAGGTCTCAGCACGCGTGGTCTTCTACGTTCTTTTTCTGTCATCGTTGAGTACGCGTGGTCTTGGAATATTACTTTTTTTGTCCCCTTCTCGGACAGGAAGCCACGGAAATAAAATTTTTAGACCATGCACTCGAGGATGGGGGTCTGACCATGGTCTGGCAAACGTATCTGGCCAACAAATTGCGGTTATGTTGAAAGCGAAGGTTGAAATGTTCAAAGCGAATTTTCAGATCCTCAGAAGTTTTAGACCTGGGTCGAGAGCAAAGCTGTGTCCCGACCAGGGCTGTGCGACATGTCGAATGCCGATTGTCGAATGTCGAGAAATTGCCGACATTCCACTCGACAGAAATGTGTCCTCAGAAAGGAAAAAAATATCCATAGAAAGGGTTGAGAAGCTCTTATACCTGAAGAGCAATGTTCAAATTGAGGGGTTCCCCCATGAAACACAGCACTAGTGCGTCTGTTTCTTAAATTTTTGGATTGCGTAATTGTTAAATATTCTTCGCGAATTGGCCTTCTGTCGAATGTCGAGTACAAAATGTCGGATGTCGCACAGCCCTGGTCCCGACCCGAAACCACGGGATTCCCGACCCGAAATCGGGATCGGGACACAGCTCTGGTCGAGAGTCACTCAGTACTCAGGTTGTAATGCCTTGCATTTGTTTTTTTTTTGTGGGCACCGTTCCTTAACTCATCCGCAGCGTAAGTATTGGACGCATCCAAATAATGAGTGGAATCATATGATCCCGTGGAACACACCACAATAGCCTCCTTCCGAATTGTGTGAGACTTTGATCGCTTGGATGCACACCCTTAAGAAGCTCCAGGGCAGCAGGGAACACACATGGTAATTACTGGCCCTTATTGTTCAAGAAGGACCAATAAGAAGCGTTTTTTGATGAGCAGACGAGTAGACACCATTTGTCTCATTTGTCTGTCTACCAGACGCTTGTTGACGCCATTAGCTGAGGGTGTGAGGTTCATTGGTGATAATGTCTATAAGAATGTGTAGATGTTTACCTCCTTACTAAAACAATCCTGGTGATCAAAAAACGCCGAGATTTTATTAAGTCGTTATCCAAGGGACCTTTGGCCCGGTGTCTGAGACTTATTTCTGTGACGTCATTGTGTGGTAGTAAAAGATCAGTATTTAAGTGGTTTTAGCGTCTACTTCTACGCATCATTGATGCTCATAAACTTAACGAGGGCAGGCCCGATGCCTCTTAACTATTCAACAGCCCCATCGTCAATGTTGCCCCTAAAATACGTACATATTTTTGAAACTTATCAAAACAGCTTCTCTACCAACCACAAACCCTTACTGCTTGAGGTGGATAAAAATTCGTATTGAACGGCACCTTTTCCTAATTCTTCCTGTTGAGTACAACTCAAGTGCGGCACTAGAATATAAATATTGTCACCAGAAACCCTTGATTGTTTGGGTACACTTCAAGGTGGGCCAATCCATTATTCCTACTTCTCCTATTGTTTTGCATAACCTATATGCATACTGCTCTAACTGTTTTGGAAAGCAACTGCTGAGTGGAGATAATCTTCGAACGATCTTGCACTTGGCGTTTTGCTCGAGAGCCATTTGCTTCGAAGCACTCCGTGTTTACTTTCACGGCTTCCTGTCAATCTCATCTTATCTCCAGGACAAATCGACTTCTGACTCCTTAGGACAATAACGGACAGACTTGGTGCTTGGAAAGCACCCATTAGTCTGTTCCTTCAAGCCAGAGCGCGCCACATCACCGATGTAAAAACAGCTCCGTCCCCTGGCGGAAAGTCATAATCGCGGCGAGACGCTTCCGTCAAGTGTGAGAAGATTGACTTCCCGCTATATGCGTCGTTTTCGCGTTATTGACTCCGGCTTCTATTCTATTGATATGTTATGCGGTTTCATGTGCCTCGGCAGGCTCTCGGGCAGAAATCCGGCCCCCAGGTTTAGCAGCCGATAGGACAAGAAGCCGTATGAGTAATTAGTACAACCAGCTGCATCTAGGAATGCTTAAGATACCAGCGTATTTTTGTCATTTTTTTTACTTTTTTTTTGTTTTTGTTTTTCTTACGCCTTGAGAGCAAGATCGATTCCCAGAACACTGTAGGCGGAAGAAGAGTTGGGCGCCTAATCTCTCAAATACTAGACGCGTGTCCAACCCTCGGTTTTAATATACTTAAGCACTGTTTTCGCCCCTCCGCCCTCGTCCCCTCATCACGTTCCCTTTTCAATTATCAAGGAGCGCTTCAACTTCGGCGTTCCCCTCATGCGACGAAAGATGATCGCCAGAGGCGACGGACGCGTCAACGTAAGTAGGCACTTCCTTTTTCTATGTTTTCCTTGCCTTTACATATTTTATGTTCTGCCCGATAAAGTATGTGGATGTCAGAGCTTCTGCATCCACTGGAGTGCTTTCCTGCTGGTCTGGCCAAAAACAGGGAGGCGAAGAAGTCCGTATTTAGCAGCTGCTAGAAAGCACCAATGATATAAACAGAATTAGGCAGAATTAGACTCTTTCTTGTTTTGCACATGCAAGTGTATGATTAATGCTACAATACGATTAGGAATCAAAGGGCAGTTCACAAGGTACCCAGGTCCCCCTCATTTGTGTATTTTTCCATTGCCCCTAATGTTTATCTCGATACCACAACTTCAGGCTACAATGCTTGATTTAGGATGTACCACATTTGATTCTTGAAATCACCATTTATGTATGGTTCCTAAGGTCACACAAAAACTTCACTGATGCTATAATATATAAATTTATGCCAAGAAACAGCAGGACCCCTTCGCGTCCTAAATGATGTTTTATTGCGTAACCAGTCGTGTCCTAAAAGCATCATGGATTTTGGATTTTTAAGAAGCTGCGACTCTTTTGACCTTGTACTCTACTATTTTTATCCGTCGTGACGTTAATCCGTCGTCATTTAATCCCAGACGACCTGACTCATAATCTTCAAAACATGTAAAACATCTACCTTATGGAGAGGCGACTAAAAAGGTGACTACGCAAGACACCCTCCCAGGAGATCACACAATGCGTATTTTTTGTTGCGTCAAACCACTTTACTTTTCTATTTGTCAGACATTTTACTATTCTATTTGTCAAAAGAATTCTGTAGAATAAGATTATCCTCTTAAATAGCCAAAAAAAAATATCTGAAGGAACTGCAATCGACCTCTTCTCACTAACAAGGCTAAACGCTCGATCCACTCATGACACAAACCTGAAATTGCCGTTTTGCGGCTCTCACAAATCATTAGCCAACCTATATCTAATTAACACGCGGACAGTCGCTGGTGACCTTGAGAAACGCGCTGAATTGCGAATCATAGTTTTTGCGAGCGCCGCCGGCAGTCAATACGTACGGTCGGACGGTTCAAAACCGGTCCTCGGCGCCTCACAGTTCGTCCGGCCTTCGGTTTCCACTGCGCGCTGTTCTCTTCCCTCCAGGCGTGTGTCGATCGCAACTGACGATCCCCTCGTCCTGGAGCGCACGTTTTGTCCGATTTTGGGGTTTATGATCGATAGATGGAGATGTTGACTTTGTTTTTAGAACTCTCGTACGCTCAGAAACTTCAGAGTCAGTCCCTAAACAAAGTTGAGATAAACACTATTGGCTATTTCTTACTGAGCTATAACTGAGGCTCCAGTTCAGCTCTCTAGCCTTTTAGCTAAACTGTAGGATACTACAGGGAAAGACAGAGCATTTCTGTTCCAGTTATTCTTATTAAAATTCATCTTTTTTAATTAAAATATTTTGCTGTGCAAGTAATTTTACCGTAAATGTGTCTCTTTTAGCTTTGGAATTACGCTCGGAACTACGCTTAATTCTGATGTTTTGGTTACATAGTTTAATTTAATTTTAGTTTTTCGTTTTTTTTACCGTTTGCTCTTTTTTCTTTCCTTATTTTTTTCGCTCTTCTATCCCGGTGCCGTAGACTACTACAGAGAAAGACAGAGAATTTCTATTCCAGTTATTCCTCTTTGGTCCTAGGCCCAGACGCTGCGGAGTTTTTTGGAACAATTAATGATATCAGAGTTCCTTCCTTGTCTTGCAGCCAGGCTGACCAGTCCCAAAAACGGGCGTAAATGCTAATGCAGACATTAAGGGTGATTGGAAAGGCTATTAGGGAACGGGGGTGGCTGAGAGGTTTGCCTTTTGCACGCCCGGAATAACGACTTCCAGCGTGCTCTAAGAACAACAAAAAAGACGTCCTGCTAAGGTGCAGAGCTGGAAAGGCGTACGTGGACTTTGTAGCGATAACAGAGAGGTTCTGGTTTCCGGAAGTTCGTTTGTATTTGGTCGTTTGGTGCTTTGCGAGATTGAACCACACGCGCTGCTGGTTTTGTTTACAGTCGCCATAATCCGACGGATCATTTCCATTCAAATTTCAGTGTGAAGCCGAGTAGAAAACAGTGTTCCGCGTTTATTCAACACTTTTATTTTCAAAACACGTGGCCCTCTTTGTTACATTATTCATGTGCTACCTTTAAATGTTTCTATGGAAATGAGACGGACTACGAAATGTATGTTGGCGTCATGTCTGCCACACCTCCTACGACTTTAAACCTTGTTCAGTCACACGTTCTGCACGATCTTTAAATTATGAGATTTACACTTTGAAGTTCTTTTTGGTAGGCCTGCTTCACGGCCTTTCCCACAGTCTCCACTGCCTGCATATTCTATGTATGTGTAATTGTCCTATTAATTAGAGCCAACAATTAGAGTTCTGATGTTCGAACTCTACCTCCCAAATATATCTACAATGTAGTAGTAAAAGTGTAGTAGTAAAACCTCTTTAAATATAAGCAGGAAGAAGAACGAAGATAGCCGGAATAACATCACAAAATCATGCACATGAGGGTTATGTATGGTCTTTGACTACCTGAGAAAGGACCTCTGCACTTCTTTGGGTCAAAAAATGGAAAATTTCCTCGCATTTTTCTTACTGAGAATTAGCTGACACCATGGTTACTTTGCTTTTTTTTGCTCTAAATGTAGCATGTTTCTGGGCGAATTATATTCCTCAGAAAGGCGACCACAGAACCAAACATCAGAAACACCATTCGGTTTCACTCCTTCCACACGTTCCATGACCCAGCTGTTTTCCCAGTTCTCACCTCCTCTGGAATCAGTCATTGCTAATTGGGTTGTCCCTAGGTCAAAAAACAGTCGACACCTGTCAGTCCAGGTGGTCCTCGGACTGACTGAGTTTCCCTGAATTGTTTTGCTATTTCGTCGAACGCTCCGCTCCCCGAGAGACGAACCTCTGGGTTAAACGGTATCGCCGCCAGCCACTGAATCATTCTCCGTTATGCGAACGTTTACAAAACAGTCTTTGCTTCTTAGTCATGACTAATCAGAAAGTGACTCACTTGTTTTCAGGGTCCCTCATTATTACTAAACCAAGCGGAGCACTATTCAAACATGGTTC
>KN171055.1:51957-63210 GCA_000757755.1 Steinernema glaseri
TGAAAGATGGAAACAAATGCGAAAGATAATAAAGCAAGCGAAAGCATTCCGGAGTCCCTTCGACTTTGACCCGAGCGATGCCGGAAACGGGAAAAACGCTTATGGATGGTGCTCCGCTACACGGAGAACGGGCGCTTTGTGATAAGGGCCTAGCAGAACGTGTTGCAAATACTAAAGTCGCAAAGAACACGTGATTTCGGAGGGGAATTCGGAGCTTCAAAAGGGAGGTAAAGGGGGGGATATTATAGAGGACCTCGAACATGAAACTATCCAGATCTTCAATATCCAACGACGTCTCCTTTTCGTCTACTCTTCCTCAGTAACATTCCTTCTCCAAACTAGATAGTACATCTAACAAGGGAGTATCCTAAAGTGTCACACCTGGCTTTGAAATTGAAATATGTTATTGAAATATGGTGGATTTAAGGGTGCTGATTTGAGAAAACACGCATTGAAAACTGGAACTTGCCATCATAAGCAAGTAGTAGAGTTCCAGTTTTCAATGCGTGTTTTCTCAGAATCCACTTATCTATGGTCGGTGCAACCATGCGCATCGTGATGAGCGCCCCAAAATCTACCAGATAACACATTTCAATCTCAAAACTAGGTGTGACACTCCCTTGTAAGATCGGAGACGTTTTTTAGTGAACGGAAAACTCTAGAACCTCGCCAGTGCAGGTGTCCTTCAGCCGTCAAGATAAAGACCACGCCGTTTTGCTCCCGGCCAACTCCTAATCTCCTCCCGACCCGCTTCTCGGCTCGCTGCAAGTCCGAAAACGGATCTGATAACACGGCCGCCATGTGACAACGTCGTGGCTTCGCCCTGGCGGAGTCTCCGCCGGCGACGGCCTTATCACAGCGCCACTCCCTTCTTGCGTCTTCACGCTTATCACACACGCTGTAGGCTGCTTATAAGGCCACGGACGTGGACCCTCAGCACTGTCTCCGAGCTTTCACTCATCATGAAATCCGTCTTCGTCGCCGCCGCGCTCCTGGCCGTCGCCCTCGCCTGCACTGACCAGAAGGACAACGTGGTCAAGATCGCCAACGTCGGCTCCGGCCTGAACGTCGAGTTCCAAGATGTGCTCGCCACCACCTACGACTCCAACCACAACCCCTCATGCTCTGGCAGCGGCCCCGACGTCCAGACCCCCGGCATCCTCCGCCTCGTCTCCGGCAAGATCGTCGTCAAGCAGCAGATGGACCTCGTGAAGTCTTCGGACGTCCTCGCCACCGTCGAGAAGAACTCCTTCCTCGTCGGAAAGGTGTGCGTCAACGGAGAGAGCAAGAACCCCCTCGTCCCCAGCAAGGACTGGTATGCTCCCTGACCTATAGAGCCATCCTAAGAGTGACCCTCCTTCCAGCCACATCGACCTCTGCAACGAAGCCACCCTTCTCGGACACGCTGAGCTCTGCAAGCTCTTCCAGACCCCCGGCACCCACACCCTCGGCCAGCTCGAAGGAGACCTCAAGGGCTTCAACGGCACCATCGCCATCCCCGCCATCACGGGACTCATCAAGGACGTCCTGAAGGGAGCGTGGAAGGCCGAGTTCACCCTCCAGAGCAACGGTCAGACCATGGCCCACATCAAGGCTCCCAGCAACGAGGAGTGGATCCAGGTCAACTAAACGGCTCGTGGTGTAGATTGGTGACAAAAGCATAAAGAATATTATCAAGTGGGACGTCCTGTATCATTACCTTGGGTATAGAGAGAAGTTAAACCATCTGCTCATGTGGCAGAGCAAATTAATATGTATTTTTCTAAAAATCAAACTACTGCGTACTAGCAACCCGTCTTCGATAACACCTCGAAGTCGACTTGAGCTTCTGCGTCCATGTGTCTCTTCACGAACTCCTTGAATTCTGGCATATGGAAGATTCCCAGGAGTGCACACGGCTTCGCTTGTACACAGATCTAAAGCATCAACTACTTAATGTGCTCCTTTTGTGCATACAAACCTTGTTCTCGTTTTTGCTCTGAACTGCTGCAGGAAGGCTGTGATTATCCTCGCCGTACGGGATGTCCTGTGGCTTCTTCTGCTTCGCGTGCCCTGCCATGCTCATAATACATTGCTCCCTCAGCTGTCGGGTCAATTCATCCAGCTCCTCCTCGTCATCGTCGATTTGACTCATCGAAATGGCAGTAGTATCACTCTTCTCGGATGAATTCTGAAGTATACATTGTAAGGATCGAGATACAAGATGGATAGGCACCTGCAAATACTGGTCCGCTTCCGACGGGGCCAAACTTGTGTGCCGTGACCGCTCTCCTTCAGGTTTCAGCGCTAGTCCAGTGCCACGAAGGGCGCATTGGAACAATCGGGAGCCACCGGGCATCATAGGCCTCTGGCGCGTCCGGACGATGTTGTTGGCCTCCACTTCGGTCATTTCTGAAACAAGTAAGGAGCAATGAAAATGAAAATGAACGTTCGCAAGGGTTGAAAGAATCGAATCTGAGTTTTTAGAAGAGACGCATTAAGCTACTACGGCTCATTAAATTAATTAAACACAGCAAAATTGTCAAAGAGGTTTGTAAACGAGCAGTTCGTCCCTCGCACGACAAAATATCCAACCACACAATAAGCAGTCGAAGGGTCTCATCGTCTCAAAATTCTTCAAGCATTTACAAGCACTCTGACAGCTACTTGGAGCGCGAAGCACTCTAGTCAATGACACCTGAACCATCGTAAATCAAACAAATTCGTTGAGAATCCACGCGTGAGGGAATCCATACGTTTATCAAAACGCGGAATGACTCCCACAACGATTCATTGAGACAGACAGTCTGTAAAGCGTCCCAGACAAGCTGTCTCGTCGCCTCCGCTGGCGCTTGTGCACTCTGCAATTGTTTTGCAACTCGCTTGAGATTTATGGCTATTGAACTCTGATCTCTGTTTTGCGTGATATTTATTGTGGACTTGATTGAGACAAGTAGCCGCGACAAGTATTGTCTCAATTTGCAATTGGGACAAGTAGCCGCATGTCCTTCTCATATTTTCTGCGCGTAAGGCAAGATCTCGTCGCATAAAGCAATTTGTTCAGATGACCATGCAAGACTCCATACTCGAGCAGACCTTCGTCAGCGCTGTAGGGTCGCCTCCGAAATCGCGAAATTCCGATTTCGACTGTTCCTTCGATGTGCTCGAAGACGTAAGTTTTCCATCTGCCTCCGCCTTCTCATTGTTTGTGAATCTTGCAGGTTAGCTTCGGCAGCAATCACTCCCCATCTCCCAAGATTGCGTCGCCCAAAGCTATGCCCCCCATTCTGGAAACTCCACGCACAACCCGCTTCTTCATGGGGGAGAAGAAGCACCGCATAACCATTGGCCCTGGTGAGAGTCCTTACCCTTCCTCACCTTCGGCTCACGAGATCTCCTACTTCGAGGAATGTCCGCCAGTCGTCCCATCGTCCCAGGTTAGTATTTTTGTATAAGTATGGTTTCTAATCGGGTGATCTTTAGGGCACGTTTACGCTCCATCGCATGGTACAGTTCCTCTCGGTACTCTTCGTCGGGATGGGATTCGGGGCTGTTGTCTTCGCGATGCTCCTGCTACTGGCTTGGGGAGCTCCTCGATGCGACGACATGCAAGTGATCGCCCATGATGTCGTGGATGCCACTGCAGAAGATGGGACCGTCCAGGAAGCAGGAATTCTCCACTTGCTCGGTACAAAGGTATTGAATGCGCTCTCCAAATTTTGAGCTGTGTTGTTGAATATTTATTACTATATTATCTGCGAAATTTGGATTGTTCATATTATGTAATTGTTGTTACGTATCGTTATTTTAACCCAAATATTATTTACCTGTTTACTGGCTTTTGTCTACTTCCATTTGTGCGTCGTTTTGTCTTTCGAAGGATGGGAGATGAGGCGGGGAAGAAACCCCAAGATAGTCTTACAGACTGCAGAAGAAAGCTCCATCCTCAGCTTTACCTTGGAACTAGATGAGGGCTTACACCCAACCAAACGAAGCGAGACAGTGTGGATGTCTAGGAAGTGTCTAGACCAATGTCTAGGAAGTTCAGAGGCTGGGCAGAATCGGAGGAGAAGGTGTGCGATGGTGGATAGGAGGCTCTGACGCTGTGCAGAGTGGTATCACCAGGGAGAACAAGGAGTGATTCTCCGCATCCTCCTTATTCTAACCCAACATACAATCTACCTGTTTACCATATACACATAGAATTAACAACCAAAATACTTCTTAATACTTGTAGAATCCTTCTCCAGTCTTGCGACCAAGCTTCCCTTCGGAGACCAACTTGTCGAGCGCAGGAGACGACTTGAAGATCGGCTCGTTGGGGTACGCCTTGACCCATCCTAAACAAATCAGCCCATTAGGGATATTCACAGGTCTTCTTCTAACCGTCCATGATGAACTTGCAAGTGTCGAGTCCGACGTAGTCCGCGAGTTGGAAGGGTCCCATTGGATATCCGGCGCCCAGCTTCATGGCCACATCGACATCCTCTTTGGTGGCATCTCCGCGCTCGACCATACGAAGCGCTTCGAACATGTAGGGGACGAGAAGCCTGTTGACGATGAAGCCGGGGGTGTCCTTGCACGAGACGGTGGTCTTGCCGATGGACTTTCCGTACTCGATCAGGCTGTTGAAGGTTTCGTCGGAAGTAGCGTCGAAGCGGACAACCTCGAGCAGCTTCATGACGGGGACCGGGTTGAAGAAGTGGAGACCTCCGAAGCGCTCCTTGTTCTTCAGGTTGGCGGCGATGTCCACAAGTTTCAGCGAAGAAGTGTTGGTGGCGATCAGAGTGGAGTCCTTGACGGCGCCTTCGACCTGGGCGAAGAGCTTGCGCTTGATGTCAATGTTCTCGACGATGGCTTCAATGACCAAATCAGCGTTGGCGACGGCTTCTTCAACGTTCGTGGTAACGCTGAGACCCTTGAGGGTTTCCTCAACAAGCTTCGCCTGCTTGTCGGCATCATCGGCGAACTTCTTCTTGGCAACACGGCGGACACTGGTGTCGATGTTCTTGAAGGCTTTGTCGAGGACTTCCTGGGACTGGTCGACGAGGACGACGTTCAGCTTGGCTTGAGCGCTGACCTAAAGTACAAATGTACTTAAGAAGTCTCTCAAAATGGGATTATATCAAACTTTCGACTGAACTTAAAAAGATCTTAAACACCAACCTGGGCGATTCCAGATCCCATCAATCCGGAGCCAATAACAGTCACATTCTTGACAGGCTTGAAGGCGACGCTCGTGGTGGAGAATTCGCGGGCTGCAACGCTGGAGGCGGCGGTCAAAGAGCGTCCGATCATCTTGGAACTAGATCTGCAAAAACACAACAGTTAAGGATCGTGCAGAAGGAGGAAAGGACAGCGACCAAACAAGCCCGAGAAAGAAAAGCGAATGAGCCGATAGTACGTGTGAGCACAGAAAACAGAGCACGTACTTTGTAGTACGCCGTATCGGCGCACAATGCAACCACGGCGGTGGTGCAAAGGTCGCCGAGGAGAAGAGAGCGAATGGGATCGATCAGCAGTGGAAGAAGATATGGTGATCAGAAAACAAAGGCGGGAAAGCAAAATAATATCAAACCAATTGGATGGGCAAACAGCACGCGGAGTCAATGGTGAGACAAGACATGTAGATGTCTGAAAGTCTCGCAAGTCTAGACAAATTCTGACAAGAGACGTCTGAAAGTCTTGCAAGTCTAGACAAATTCTGCAAAGACACAAAGAAACCCCAAAATCTTCGTAAAAATGTCTCACGGTCCTTCCTAAAGCCATTAAATTCGCATCCACACGGTCTCTCAAAACTTTATCTCCAGTGCCCGAAATGAAATACCCGACAGTCACTTAAAGTCATTTCGGCTCGGGCATGGACCCAGCATGGGTTTCGACTCTATCAATAAGTCCGAAGTCGCGAGCCTCCCATGCACTCATAAAGTAATCCCGATCAAGAGTCTCGGCTATTTTCTCGACAGTTTGACCAGTGTGCTTGGAGTAAATTTCGTTCAGGCGGGTTCGAGTTCCTCGAATTTCGTCGGCTCGAATCAATATGTCGGAAGCCGTGCCCTGGAAATGAGCTTCGAGTACAATCACTTCAAGGATTTAAACCTGGGCTCCTCCGGAGGGTTGATGGACCATGATGCGAGCGTTGGGAAGAGCGGCGCGCATACCGGGTTCTCCAGCAGCGAGGAGAAGACTTCCCATGGAGCTGGCCTGACCGATGCACCAAGTAGCGACCGGAGCCGTGATGTACTGCATTGTGTCGTAAATGGCTAATCCCGCCGTGACACTTCCTCCTAAACACGGGGATTAGCCTATTTTTCAGGAATTCTCAAACCTGGGGTGTTTATGTACATGTGGATAGGGCTTTTCGAACTGTCAGATTGGAGGAAGAGCAACTGGGCGATCAGGGCCGAAGCAACGTGGTCGTCCACCTAAAGAGGACAAGTACGAGAATCCAAAGCTGGCGCTTACCGGAGTCATCAAACAGATAATGCGATCCTTGAGGAGACGCGAATAGATATCATAGACGCGCTCTGTCCGGCCGTCATTGTCGATGATCAGCGGAATCGACAAGGCCCGTGGTGTGGAGTGGATCTGCTGAGAAGAAGCCAGCTGTGACGTCCTTGTAAGAAGCCGTGAGATGACGCGGGCCCGCTGCATGATCTGAAAGGAAAAGCAGCTTAGGGAAGAAGTCCATAACATGGCTGCTCTATGGCGCCTCTCGGATGCAAAATCGCGCGAGAAAGAGCGGAGAAGTCGACCAACGCATTAAAAACAAAGCGAACCGGAGAAAGTCGCAAAGGAGTTTCCAGCATCATCACTTTCAAGGCAGCGATCGTTCAGATACAAGACTCCGCATGAGAAGAAGTGAAATCGAAGAACGAAGCGATCAATACGTGCAACAGCGGACAGAGCGCGGGCACGGAGAGGAATGAGCAATGGTCGACAACAACGGGGGTGAAAATGGAAGGGAAAGGAGAATGTCCTCACGGAAAATTGTACATACAATTAGTATAGTCCGATGCAAAAGCCGAAAGAAGAACTGTTACGGCCATGGTTACAGTAAATCCAATTAATCCAAAAACGACCAACTCGCACAGAATACTGCACTGCAAGTGGAAAATCACAGACGTTCCGTCTAGAGTCTAGACACTGGAGCGGTGCAAAGCGCCCGTTTGTGGCAAATCTGTCAGTGAAGGAAAGATCAAACAAAGAAGGCATTTTGAAGAGCGAACATGATCCCGCCCTCCTACAGTAATTCCCTTCGAGACGCTCTACCGTTGTCCGCGCTCCTATCGCTCGCTTGTTACGTTGACAGGGCTTTGGAGTTGGAGTCGCCCGCTTCATTCCAGTCTTCATGTCCGTCGGGATTCCAGACAGTAAACCAGACTACGGTTCTAGACAAATCCCAGACAGGATATCCACTTCAGACGGTCAACACAATCTGTGGATTACTGTACGTTGCCTGTATCCCGGTTCGATTTCGTTGTCCCTTGCGAAGAGGATTTGTTGCCCGCAGAAGGGAGCGCTTTTTTGCCCTCCAGCACTTTGTACTTCGTGCGACGTCCTATCCATTCTTGTCCTGCGACGAGGTGTTCTATGCGCCCGTTCCCTTATGCCGTTTTCCGCATTTTTCTTTTGTCGTCTCTTTCCTTGTGATCGTGTTTTCTCGCTATGTTTCATTTGAACGTGAAGCTCTGCACTTCACCCCGTGGACGTTCCGTTATTTATTCCCTTTCCAGTTGCAACGATGGACTCGGATATGAATGAAGACATCTCTGATGGTGCTCCCGAGAAGCTCACCGGCTTGTCCACGTCTCCAGTGGGTGGCAGACTTGACCCGAAGTACCCGTTCCTCGTCCCGCGCCCTCCAGTCGCTTCTGATGAGGTCTTCTGGGATCGAATCATGAAGCGTATGGAGTTTCTTGGAATTAAGGTGAACGAGAAGAAGAAGATGGCGAGGTCGAACGAAAGGTAAGCAGGGCACAATTCGGGTTAAATAGCAGGTTTTGCTTTTAGCAACACTGTTCGCAAGCGCCCGGCGCAAGACCACAAGAAGGAGAAGCCGCGTCGCCGTGTTACCTTCGACCTGGATAGTGAATAATCTTGGAAAAATTGTCATTTGTTGTTACTTTTTGTTATAAACTGACTTGTGTTTGCTGTGCTTTATGGCTCATGGCTGGTCATTGCCGTATTAGTACCGTCTTTCGCCCTGTGGTTATGGAGTACGTATTTTGTTTTCAGCCCCAGCACTGATGTACGGATCTCGGGTCCCCGTCGAAGAATTCGACAAAAATGCGGCGAGGAAGCTTCGAAGGCCTTCGTCCAGCGCTCGACGAACTGGCTCCATGGAAGCAACCAAGAAGGATAACGAATACAATCCTCCCGTCTTCGTGAACACCGAAGAAGAATTCGGATTCCGAAGTTCCCGCCGCAAGATGCTTAACGATGAAAGGGAAGCACGGAAGAAGCGCGAAGCCCAAACGAGGACATCTGTGGCGCCAACTCCTCCGCCGCCTGTGAGAGAACAGCCGGAGCCTCGGCGAACTTACATGGGCAACTTTGAACGCGCCTTGGATATCGGACAGCCGCTAGTCTTCAACGATCGACGTGAGCAAGCCCAGATCGTCCTCCCGTCCGTTGACGAGCAGAAGAAGGCCGCCCAGAAGAAATTCGAAGAAGAACAGATGGCTGGATGCTCGACCTCCTTCGCCATCCCCATGGACCAGATGATCCAGTTCGACACCGAAGGCGATAGAGCCTCCCGACGAATGGAGCTGCAGCCGTCGCCCTATTGGAGCCCTCCGGAACCCTCTCACCAGGAAACTCCAAACCCGCCAGGTTCCCCACAGGAGACTATCCAGAACTCGCCCGAATCATCACAATGGAGTGCTGAGAACCCTCCCGAATCCTCAGAAGAAGCTCCTCAGAGCCCACCAGAACCCTCACACGGCAATCCTCCCCATCCGCTGATTTCGAACAGTCCAGAAGTCCTAGAAATGCAAAATCAGTCTTCAGGCTGCCGCAAACTGGACTTCTTCCTTAGGCTACTGAACGATGCTGAACTTCGGGACTTCATCAACAGCCACTTGGAACAGGATCTTCTGGATAGATTGTACATGGCCGTCACAAGAATATACTAGGAATACCGTGAGTTCATTATGATTACTGTGGTTTTGAATAAATGACTTTGTCTCTGCATGACCCTTCCTTATTCTGAGAGAGCGATAAATAATTTATTCGATTTACAGTTGGCGGCGCTCACAACAACGTTTTTCTTCGCGTGGCAACAGTGGATTCGGTGTGAAAGAGGGAGGGGACGATATGTACCGGACAGAAGGGGCGATAGACGTTTAGGAAGACGACGTCTTTCCCATGAACGTGTGCAGCAGTTCAATCGGGAACGGGAATATGATCGTCGAGTTTTTCTCGGCACTGAAACGGACAAGTACTTGAAGTAATGTATGTTGGCTTCTTTGTATTTGCATAACCAGTCGGCGACTCTTTCTAGACAGTTTTCCAGACAGACTCTGTCTCAAAAAGGATTTCAGATACAGTCTCAAAAATATGGATGCAGATTCAGACAGCGCCGAGACAGTGTCTATGCATTATCAGACAGTGTCTATGCCTTACCTTATAGAATTGAGCGTCTGCAGGTATCGGAGCTGCAGCGCGGAAGGCGACTCGGCGATGACGGCGGCGGCCTGGCTCAGTGCCTTGGACGCCTTCTGCTCGCCCTCGGCGGCGATCACCTTGGCTCGCGCCTCTCGCGCTGCCTCGGCCTCCGCCGCCATGGCCCTCTGGAGCTGCACGGGCAGTCGCACGTCCTTCACCTCCACGCGTTCCACCTTCACGCCCCAGGGGTCGGTCGCCTCGTCGAGCGTCGACTGCATCTGGAGTGAGATGGCCTCGCGGTCGGACAGCATCTCCGCGAGCGTCTTCGTTCCGAGGATGTTACGGAGCGTCGTCTGCGCGAGGAGCTTCGTCGATCTGGCAGCGTCCTCCACGTTCGTCACCGAGATGGTGGCGTTGGAGATGCGGAAGTATACGACTGCGTCTACGGCTACCGTAACCGAGTCTTTGGAGAGGATCTCCTGAGGGGGCACGTCGAAGGAAACGACGCGAAGGTCGACTTTGCGGTACGAGTCGATACATGGGATTATGAAGAAGATGCCTGAAGTGGGGACATGCTTGAGACAGACAACCAGACAGGGTAGGTCTGTCTAGCAAACCTAATATTAAAGTGTTGAGGCCATCAAATGGACTCAGAGTCGCACTACTTCTTGATAAACTGACCTGGTCCTTTAGCTCCCCCTGGCATCAGTCGACCTAGCCGGAATATGACCGCTCGTTCGTACTCCTGGACGACTTTAATGCAGAAGAAGGCGGAGAAGGGAAGTGTGACGGCGATGACGATATAGGAGAGGATGGTGAGGATCCAGCCGCAAACGCCGAACTCCGTCTCCACTCCAGCTGAAATCGTTTGTAGAGTGCCCTGTTCCCAATTCCGGTCTTCTAGTTGGTCTACTTCCACAGCCCATTCTACCGTACTTACGTGCGACGATGAACGCGGCCGGTCGGTCGCTGCGGACTCGGGGGGCATGGGCGCGTGCACCTGACGAGGAGGCCCACTGGTGAGGGGCTTCCACTCCGGAAGACGACTCCATCGGGTCGGGCTCGATCACGTCCAGAGCGTCTGTCAGCGCATCCAAAGGGCCCTTCTGGAAAGGTCGTTTCTTTAAATTAGCGCCTAGGGCAATCGCGCATGAGAGTTGTCAGGCCACACGGAAGGCTCGAGGAATGGGGACTGGAATACAGAACTCTTCTTAGAAAGTCCCCTCACGCGCTTGAGTGTCATGCCGTCAAGTAGGCTGCAATCGTGAGTTCTGAGTCATCTTTCCTTTGTGCCACGCGGTAATGTCACTCCCTCGAAGACTAAGGACCAAAACGTAATCAACGAACGTTGTATTCCCATAAAACAAAACAATTGGAGTCGAACGGCTGAATTTGTCGTCGCAGGAAGCGATTCTCATTACGCAGTGAATTATTTCCTTGTATGAGTGGTGCAAAAACAAAGGGAATGGTAATAACAGGTTCTGGGAATTGTGGTCACCGCGACAACGAGCATTGTTCAAGATTGCTTTACAAAATATAATGAAAAAAAATATACGCTTCGGACCGGCTTCGAACCCGCACTGCTCGTTTGGTAGAGGTTAGAAGACGGACAGTGCGGGTTCGAATCAGGGCTGTGCGATATATCGATATCGAGTATCGAGTATC
>KN171055.1:71870-88581 GCA_000757755.1 Steinernema glaseri
CGGGTTCGAAGCCGGTCTGAAGCGTATTTTTTTTTCGCTGTAGGAACGCTTCTGGGTCAAAGGAGAAGAGATAAGGGATGACAACAATAAGGAATAGTTGTAGCAGTTTAGGTAATGAGGTGAAGGGGCAACTGGGAGACGTCAAGAAGAGAGAGTAGGGTCTCCAACTGGTGACTGGCAAAGCCTTTGCGCTTTTGCGCGGGAGGATCGCGTAATTATGTGCGAACGAGGGACACGTGAGATGAGGGATGACTTCAATAAGACCGAAATCGATAGTTGCCATGATTTGTCATTTAAGCCCGCGTTTTGCAAAGGGTCTCCTAATGAGGTCGCAAGGAAGAGTTTTGGAGATGTGCTTAACTGTTCGTTTGGAGGTCCTCTCCAAACCTAAGAAGAATTTCAGGGAAGTTCCAGCTCCTTGACATTTGGAGGCTTTGGCCATGCCTAGGAGTTGCAAGTCAACTCAAGGGACAAGATTCAGAGGGGCTCCTTCACCTAAGAGTAATCCAGCTGAGAGCATTTTTATGCCTTTTGAGCGGAGAGGAGACCCAAATTGCACGTCCAGCAGGGGAGTTCTCCGGAGGCCTGATTTCATTAGTGGATCGTGCAAAGTGGATTAGACGTTCAAAGAAGGGAAACCTAAAAAATGACTTCCAACTGGGAATTCCTTGTTGAAGTCCCGAAAAGAAACGTTTCCGCTGCATCAAATGACAAATGAGTCCCGTTGTGAAACTTCATAAGATAAGGAACCGAGCAAGAGACTTATCTTCGACACATCTGACGTTTAGAGAGTGAAGAACCTTTAAGGATGTGCGTTTGGTGAATACAGTGAGATGCATAATAATACCTTAACGGCTGCCTATCTTTCGTAAGTGACTTTCAGAACCTCTCTGATTGACCGACGCCTAGTGGACCCTCTGATCTAATAGAATGATAAAGATCAGTAGGACCTCGAATGTCCATAAATGCGCCCGATTTGGACAGATTCAGATTTCACAAAGTTACCCTTTTACTACTCTGCTGGCCTTGTCCCTAACGCACTTGGTACAGATATGGTACAAGCACAATGCTGAGAAGTGTGTAGTACCGGATTATCTACATCACTTGGAACAAAACCTGTTTGCATAGCGATTGAGTTTTAAGGCCTGTATAGAACTTAAACAAGACCAGCTTACTGTGCTCCCAATGGGATCTTCACTGAAGCACTTTGGATGGTACGGGTGATCCATAAAATATGGGTTCCATAAAACGGCAAAATTTGATTTTCCCTACTTTAAATCGACAACAAAAAAAAGAAAACATATGACACCATATAAAGGAGCCTAGCTTCGGGTCAACCCACTCCCCTCCGGACAGGACGGACCTTCTCGAGGTCCTCGGACCACCGCCAAGGCAGCTGGAAGAAGACGATGTTTGGAGGCGCGCGACGTTAGGAGACAAATGGTTGTTTAGACCAGTGGCTACTCGCCCGCTGCGAGAGTCGCCCGTCCCAGGAGGCCTCCAGGCGGCGTCGCACAGTTGGCGGGGTCACACGTCCGAACATATGTTCGGCGGCGCTTTCAAAGCCGCACAATCAGCGCCTCTTGAGTTCCGCCGAAAGGAAGGCCAAATAGGATTAGCGCCTCTTTCAGGGTGGCGGTCACTCGATCTCCGCAAAAATAGAGCTGCGAAGACGAGTTGTTGCGTTCTGCGAAGTTGCGGATGTCAGCGAGAGGGCCTTACAGTGTAAGCATGGCTTTGTGGGTTCCAGTGGCTAGATTCCAGTAGTCTTTGTGGGTTCCAGTAGTTCCAGTAAGCACAATCTGACCTGGGGATGTCATTTTCTAGGAGTGGGAACTATCTACCTACTGAGGAAGTGGCTCTGTTTAATACATGAGGTCTTTAACATTCTACAGTATCCGTTCCACTCAAGTTGTTTTGTATTTCGGACTTTTCAACACCTGTCGAAAGAATTTTTTTGAATATTTGTCCTAAAGTTCTTAGATAAACATCTCTAAATAGCTCGGGTCTACCTTTATCCTCTTAGAGGTATACGGTAGCTGTTTCAGCACAAACTTGAAAAGCCAAATGTATGAAATCCAGGAGAATCTTCCTCAAAACTCGTTCTAGGACCATTGCTAGCCTAGCTAGTCCGAGTTCCACAAGAATACTCCTGGAAGATCGCCAAAACGGTCAAATCCACTTGAGATTGAAAAAATCGGATTTGGGCGCAATCGCGTTAGGAGTGACCGTCGACGAGGGGCGAATCACCCTTCCAGCGGCGGCACTCCGACGGAGTCATAAATTGTGACTCTCGGGCGGCTCTGATTGCGCGCGCGAGCGCAACACGACGATTTATGACCTGAGATAATCGCGCGCGCCGTCTCGGCACTCGCATGATGAACTCGGCTGCCTTTAATTGGCCTTTTTAGGGCCGCTCGAGCGCCCTTTCCGTCTCGGTGCGTCGCCGGAGACGAGGCTAACTTCGCGGTGCACGGAAGTCATCGACGCGCGAGATGGAGACGTTTTCCCAAAACAACAATAGGAGGGCGCGGCGACAGGAGCAGGGCGCGATACAATGTGGCACATCTGGGGCCGTCGAGCGGGAGGGGGTGCAAGGGGCCCGCCGGGAATCGCTGCCAAATCACCGCGTTCTTCAAGACCTATAATCTTACAGAACGAATCGGCGGACGGAAGCACCCTCCATATCTCGCAGGGGAGTCATTGTCTGGGGAGCCTAGAGGGGGTGTACTTGGCGATGCTAAAGTTGGCGCTTTCTTCTAATCTGTTCTCAGTTTCGCTGAAGGCTGAACTTCCGACTTTTCTGGATCAGAACAGGACACGCTCAAATATTTATAGCCTTTTGGTAGACTGGAACAAACATAAACAACAACAGAGGCATGGTCTCGAACAGAAGATAAAGGATCCAAACAGGCCTCTGTGTCCTAAGCCTCCAAAATACGCGATGGAACAGAACCGCTTCCGTTCAGCACATCATAAAGAACGCAATTAGTTTGCGAGGCCAGCGGGAGAGACGATCAAGTGGCCGCGATGCGCCCAGTCCGTTGGCGCCCTTGTGGCGCGTTCGAACCAAATTGAATTTGCGTAATAAACACTTATATTTCCATCGACACAAACGCAAAGAGAGCGCGCGAGGGGCAACGACGGCTCCTGGCGCTGGAGGCTGCCAAGAGGCACTCGCTCGCGCCTCCCCAAAAGCCGCCGCCATTTCACTCGATGACCGACCCAGCGACATGAAGGACTCACGGGCCACGCCGATTTCTGAAATACCACGATAGTGTAGAGCAAAATACGTCGTCTTTCTGTCAATTTATCGGTCAATGCGGAAGGAAAGAAGGGACATTGAACCTGAAGAAGGACAAGATCACTATTGCTTGCGTTGCTCGTTCTCTGAAGCTGCCTTTTTCTCGTATTCTCTAAATTTTTGCTGAAAACAAAAGGAACATGTACGAAAAGGATAGCGCACACAAATCTTACCTGCAAAGCCAAGTACCTATTCAATTCTGTGTACTCCTTCGAGTTCTTCCGTCCTTCATCCGGCTCCTGCGCTTCAAACAACAGTGGGTCCACGCCGTCGGCCTTAGCCTCGGAAATTTCCTTTTCCGTGTGTGGATTCATCACGAAGGGCTCCTTTGCCGCGTCACGGGCCATCGAATCTTCGGCGAACACAGATTCCGGCTCCTCGTAGTCTGCGTCGTACATCACTACGGGTTTCGGATGAGAATTTGCTAAAATGGTAACCTTGTGCAAAAAGGAAAGCGAATGGAACAAACCTTCTTTCACCTTACTAGCCGCTCCACTCTCCTTCGGCTCCAAACTATAGTCGAATGGCTCGCTTCTTGTCGTCGTCGTCGGTTGAGCATCGGGGCCCAACGACCTTTCAGCCCTACACTTCGTAGGTGTACTGCACTTTGGCTTCTCTACAATACGGTATACTGTAGCAAATATTGTAAGCAGTAACCTTCTCGCTCTCAAGAATTTGTTTTCAACACCCAAAATGATGTGGCTGCGCAGCAAGCCTGTATTACAAACTTACGTTTTCCTGCTTCAGCCAACTGTAGGTCCCATTCCGCCTTCTTCGGCTCCTCGTCTGCAAAAGCCTCGGCTGAAGCCCTAGTAGCGCCAGGCTCAGGCAGCGGCTTTTTGGATGGCGTCTAAACACAGAATGATGCATAGAACATACGTGAAGCTTAGCCGATACCGTACTTCTCGTTCTGCGGGTCCTATTCCTATCACGTCTCGTGCCGCCACTGCGTCTAGTTTTCGCCCCGCGTTTCGGGACTTTCTCCTTTTCCACCGATGAGAGGAACCCTGATGATTGAGTTGCCTGCGACGAGGACTTAGTCTTCATAGTCGCTATGGCTGTCTTGTAAGCAGCCAAGATAGTAGAAGGAGGTTGATAGTTTGCAGGAACGGTGTTTGGAAGACGAATCAGTGGTTCCTGTGGTGTTTTAGTCAGCTGGAGAATGTATGTCTCGTAGTTGTGGCAGAAGTTCTTCACAAGCCCGTATTCGATGAATCCACGGGAGGCGATTCGCTGCAGTATGACATAGTGAATGAAGAGGTACTGGTCTTCGGTCTGTACTGCTTGCCCTCGCTGGTTCCGAATACCTTCGACCACTGTTTTCAGGCTCATCGGCTTATTGGCCATCAGATACCTAAAGTGAAGGGTATAGATGAAAAACGTCAGGTATGGTTGGGGATGTCAATGTGCCCTACTTGAATACGGAAAATAATTACCGATAAAGAACGTCGATGGCTACAAGGGTCCCGGTTCTCCCGATTCCAGCTGAACAGTGGACCAAAGTGGGTGTCTTCCGGTCGCGGATCAGCGTCAGCATCTTGAAAGCTGTGTCGAGCGTTCGAGGCACCGTCTTGTCCGGCCACGTGATCCACTGCCGATGGTCGATTCCACGGGTTTCACCTTGGTCTGTAAACCGTATACGTGAAAAAATAAGTTACACCAAATGATTACATGTCACGGTCATGTTAGTGGCCACGATGTTCTTGTCAGGGTAGTGGACCTTGTCGTTGCGAATGGTGAAACCCCCAAAATTCATGATGGCGCCTTCTTGCTTCGGCCAGTATTGGGCGCATTTTGGCTTGCCTAGTTCCTCGCATCGACACAACATGAATACGTGCACGACCTTCTCTTGCCATATCATGCGCCAGAAATCGTGCGTGGTTGAATCCAGAGGACCCTGAAAAGTTGACATAAAACAAAAGACTTGAAAGCAAGCTACACACCTGAGCGCAAATGAAGCGGTACTTGAGCACGTCGAAGTAGACCGAGTTCGCGTGAATATAGTCACTTGATAGGGGCGGCTCCGACGGCAGCGGCTTTAGCACAACCCGCGAACTGTCCAAGCAGATAACATCTGAAACGAGGGCTATAGAAGACGATCTACGAGCCTGGTCACCTTTGTATCGGTTCTTGGCCATGTTTGCGTCGAAGGCGCTGCGCGACGGGTCGCTCGGTTGGTAGTTCCTCAGCTCCGCGAACTGTTCACGGAGACCCGCAAGCCCGATCGTGGAGACGTCGTTGCAGAACTGTCTGAAAGCGGCACCGCCGCCGCCTGCAAAATGCGCAGCCATAGCTGAAGGCAACGACTTCGACATGATCCAGCCCTTTCCTGGCGGCGCTCCCGATCAGGAAGTGACAATCGAGTGGGCGGTCGCACCCTGCAAAGAGTTTATAAGAGCTCAGGAGTGTCTCAAGTCTGCACAACGTCTCCGGAGTGTCTCAAGTCTGCAGTGTCTCCGGAGTGTCTGTCTGTCTCAAGTCTGCACACGTGCTCACATGTTAGTCGTCGCCTTCAGTTGGCTACGCAGTTTGCCCAGAGCGGTGGTGCCGCTTTCAGACAGTCCTGCTACGACGTCTCCGCAACTTGTCTAGCAAGTCTCTTGTCTAGAAGAGTAACCTCCACAGGACCAGATCACAAGACCATTACAAAGAAAATATTATTTAGTTACACGAGCATAAGGATTATTCAAACATTAATCCAAATTGCGCCTTAATGCTGGTAGTGCTCAAAAAGCCGCGCGAAGAATTCGTCCCGTGCTTCTGGCGATAATTCTTGAATTAAGCGATCGCGAAGATTCTCGTTGTTCAGAATGTTGCAAATGTAGCGAGCGTGTTCAGTGTTCTTCTGAAACTCAACAATTCTAACACGTCAGAAATTCGAAAGGATTGCCGTTACCTCTTCCCTTCCGTGATACACAAGCTCTTCAATACGCTGGCGGAGGTCGCTGTCCATGTTCTTCATGCAGTCTTCGTAGCTGACTAACAACATCAAGAACTGGAATGCACCACAAAACGGTGGCTGGGAAGTCGAGGGCTAAAGCTTAAACATAAAAAATACGGTGACAAGCCTCAAAAAACCTCGGATGTAACCCCCTCCACATTGTTATTGTTCACTGGGCGTACTTCTTCGGATTCAGCGGTGGCGAGCTTGTTCTTATGCACATTCAAAAATTTCTCCTCTGCCACTCCGCCTTCGTCACTCCAGTCGTCGTCGTCTGGTGGAAGCTCCACGTTCATAGCTTCTTCCAGCTAGAATAGAAGAATTAGTTCGCAAAGCGAGAAAACGCTCCTTACTAAACTTTTGCCGTAATTACCACCATTGTATTCCGAAAAGAACGAGTCAAGCTTCTCCTCAAGTGGGCGATAATCTGCCGGATTGTTGCCGTTCATGCTGGAAATGGTTTACAGTCTTATGACATAGTAAGGATAAGGATTTGGAGGAGAGTGATATTTTTAGGTTGCGATAAGATAACCAGGCCGGGTTTAAAAACTAAAGAATAAAACACGCAAATTAACGTAAAGGGGGGGGGGTATACACGTCTACAATAAATACACTTCACCACAAGAGAAACCGCACTTGGTTCACGCCATTATTGGGAGTCGCCGATCATGAAAACAGGCTACAAAGACAGGGGCACTTGTAGCCACAAGAAACTGAACTAACGAAAAAAAAACAAACTACCGTAGTTTGGTCTACACTCCTCAGGGGCTGTTTTTTCTCGGATGTCTCGCTCGCTCGCACATGGCAGCGGTGGGCCGTTTTTCTAGCTTGATGCCAGTGTTGAAATTTTCCCGCTCTTTCCGTCTCTCGCGCAGCCCTTGATGCCGAGAGTGGACTTCTGTGATTTGTCCAGTGTTGAAATGAGTGATCAGCGCAGAAGACGAGCTTCGAGTTTTGCGGCATCTTAAGATCGATCCATAGTCCAGCAGACGCAGACTCGTGTCTTTCGCCCTTTGCATGTGTCTGCTGCACACAGATGTCCTCATTCCACCTGAACTTCTCCTTGCAACCGGTGCGTTCCCGCAAAGCGAATTGTCGATCTTCCCAGCCGACATGACCGAATCGACCTCTCAAGAGTCCTTGTCGTCGTCATTCGACGCGATGTCGTCCGCTTTCTCCTCTTCTGTCTTTTTCGATACGATGGCGCCTTCGACAAGCACCACCGTGGCGGAGTTCACTTCGTCAAATGCATGTGTATGTTTGTCTTATTCAAGTAGCAATCTTTCTTTTCTAGAGCGTATTTGATACCACTTCTGCCAGTTGCTCGGATGTCGAGTCAACTCTCAAAGACTCTGTGCCTGAGCTGTCGTCATTGGACAAGGAGGCAATTGAGAAGTATTACATTGGAGCGATGACCGACATTGAAGTAAGTGTAAGGAGTATATTTGTATCTTTCTGGCACTTGGATTGTGGTTGCAGTGTTGCGCATAGTTGTGGTGGTCATTGACGGTGTCGAGGTTCCGACTGTTTTTCACCGTACTATGTTGTATAACTGACTATACATTCCTTCTTTTAGGCTGAGAAAAATGTCAAAGCAGGTGACTTCCGTGTGTATTATCGCGTTCCCTCTGTTGACGAGGTATGCCAGACCGTGGCAGCTCCACTCTACGTCGTCTACAACAGCAGCGAACACAAGTTGATGCATTTCCCGATTGTCATTGAAGAAGCGCAAGATGTCGATGGAGTCAAGATGAAGTATCGTGTGGATTGCTATGGACGTGAGGCCAACGCCTTGACCTTCGGCTCTCTTCCAGCGCTCATTCGCATTTGTCGCCGGCACTCGTACTACTGGCCGAAGCTGAGGAAAGTCGAGCAGTTCCCGATTCATGATTTGTGAGGCGTTAATGAACTCAAAAATAGCTTTGTACAGTCGCTATTAAACGTTTTGCAAATTCCTCGTCTAGACGATTGTCTGTGCTCCCCACCTTCGCTAACTGAATCGCTCAGTCAACATTTATTGGCTCACGGAGTTCGGTCGTCTGCGGAGAAATGGCGAACGGATCGCGTAAGAAGGTGAAGGAGGCACCGAGGAAGCAAAATGCGAAGAAGATGCCGACAACGCCCAGAAGACAGAGCAAAAGTAGCGGAATGAGTTGCTGTGTGAAGAAGAGTAAGCGGAGGGAGCGGCATCCGCGCGGATCTCAACCTTTCGTGCATTCGCGTCCGCGAGCAACCCTCCAAGTCACGAAGGCCAACGGACATCGAAGCAGATCACTGAAGCCGACTCATTCGCCGGCGACGAAGTTGAAGGGCCGATCGAAGAAGGTCCCAGCAGCTGTGGGTTTATTTATTTCCTTCTTTTAATCTTTAATTTCCATTTTAGACGGAAGCCGCAAAGTCGAAGAAACATATTTCGGACGATTCAATTCGTGCAAAGGCCAACCCGGAGAACGTTACACAGAGTGTACAACCCGAGATGAAGGCAAAGGAGGATACGAAGAAGAAGAGGCGTGAAAAAGTGCCAGCGGTACTGGAGCCGCGTGTCCCTCTGTGATGATAGTTTTACGTTCAGATGACGGCTCTCTCGAGAAACACGAAGAACATGAATCCTATTTACCCCATGGAATCGCTGCATGTATTCTCCGTGATGCACGACGGAAGGATGATCACTCGTTGGAAGTTTAGAGAAGCAAAGCCTCGTGAGGGCGCTACGCAAAATGTGAAGTCCAAAAAAGCAATCCTTTTGACAACCCAGCAGGTATGCACACATTTACGCCAGATCTATTCTTTAACCCATCTTTGCAGAATACAGTGAAGAAGGCTCCAACCAGCGAGAGTGACCTAACATCTAACACGGCATCGAATAGTATGACCGACATTTCAACCGAGTGCCCCTATCAGAATCAGGTTCCAGTGACTCATGAGGATTCTTCGTGTTCTAGGTAAATTCTGCATAATTTGGATTACAACCGATCCCGAGTAAAGAGGATCTCTAGTTACTCGTCTGAAGGCTATCTTCAGGACTTATTAAACGTGTCCTTATGACTTTACTCTTCAGGAAAAATCTACCGTATTCCATCAATTCCTTCTCGTCCTTGACGTCGCAGGCCTCCGCGAGAGAGGAGGGCAAAGGATGTCCGAAGACTCTGAAGTGCGGCAGGAAATCTCCAGGGAAGCTGTCGGCGGAGACAAGCGTTGAGATGCCGAGTCTCCGTAGAACAGTGAGTTCACTGGATATGAACGATGGCTTACATAGGTGTGATGTTAGGCTCAGAAGACTTGTCAGCCGCGGAAGAAGAAGCTTGACGCCGCGCTCATTGCCTGTGAACAGTCTATTCACCATGTTGGATCCACTCTGAAGGGACTGAAGACGCTCGCCGGCAACCAGCTGATTCCTGAAGTTACGGACTTTGAGAACAAAATCGACACAATGTTCACCGACATGGACCGTGTACTTGAGTGGATCGCTGTTATCAGCGAGAAGGCCGAGTATTCTCATTAACCTTGCACCCACGAAACATACGGCAACAAAGTTCCTTCTTTAGCGTGGCTACATAAGTAAAGACAATGTTCAAGCATCCTCGACGTCTTCGTTTTTTTGCTCGTCGACGCTGTCCACCGGAAGACGTTCGAACTGCTTGTTCCCTCGGTACTTGTAGAACTGGTAGAGAATGATGAAATCAAAGAAGCAGCAGCCCATACTGCCGGCCAGCCACGGGAGATGGCGCCAGACGTAGTCACCTCCGGTTGACTCCAGAAGCACAGCGAGACCGTAGGTGATGTTTCCGGGAATGATGATAAAGAGCATGGTGAGCGACAGTCCTTCACAGGACTGTCGACGGTAGTTCTTGATCATCTGAGGGATTCGCCCGCCGAAGTAGGAGATCGCGGCGAAGGTGCCAAGGGCGTAGCCGATGTACTCGCAGTTCTTGTGGAAGTGGTCCCAGACGCTGTCGTCGGAGGAGGGGTCTTGGCTGCTCGGCCCCATGTGGAGAGCGAAGGCGACGAAGAGGAACATCGAAGCGAAGAGGGGAAGGCTGGAGAATATAGCGAAGACCTGGGCTACTCGGCGTGCTGAAAGTGGGTCATCCCTCTTTCAGGCTCCTGCACAAAAATTACCTCTTTTTCCATGGTTGTAGATCCTCGTGTAGTAGGCGTGCTGCGCCAGCAGTATTACATCCGCAAGCAGGTAGTAGAAGCCGATGATCTTCTGGATCGGCTGCTGCGCGGTCAGCATAGTTCCGATCAGGTTGCTGAGGTCACCGATGAGCCAAAATAAGATGAACATGATCGAGAGGCCCTCACACTGCTTGAGACGGTAGTTCTGGTAGAGCTGTGGGATCGTGGGGATCAGCCACAGGACGAGCGAGAGGAAGCCCATAAAGAAGCCGGCCAGCTTGACGTCGGTGTCCACACAGTCGGCGAAGAGGTCGTTGATCCACTGGATCCCATCGGGGCACTCAGGTAGAAGCGACATAGGAGAGGGAGAGTTCGGATCCAGCATGTCGTTCGTTGGTATGGCAGCGAGGGGCGAGTCTAAATGGGGAATTGGCCTATGATAGTAGGTGTCCGCTCTAAGCTACGCTGAAATCGTGATCTGGACTCGTCAGCTGGAGATTCGGCTCGGTTTCCGCCTTTTGGGGATTCACCTCTACTTCCCGGTGGAACAAAGTACGACACTCATCATTACCGTGGTTGTGGAGCATCTGTGACCTTTTCACTGCTTCGGCGTGCGTTGTATGTCCTCGTCTCACCTGCAATACACCATTTCTCAAGTCCTCGAGACTCCAAACACAACTCCAGACACGTTGCCAATGGAAATAAAACTCGCAGTCAGAAAAGAGGGTCACCTGAATGGAATCAAATTGTTTTCACGAAGGGTCGCGAGGGCGAACGCCAACGATGATCGTTGAACGATCGAGCTCTGTCAACAACGGCTTATCACCGAAGGACGTCCCTGTCCTCCCGGGTTTCTATAAAAACAAGTCGCAGAAGAAGCTACTACAAAAATCATTCGATGAACATCCATGGTTTCTGCTGCTGCTTGATGTACCATACATACTCTCATTAGAGTGAACACTTGCCGTATCTGATGTGGAAAGGGCAAACTCACAAGTGAAGAAGATGAAAATGTGTATTAGTAGCTAGTTGACAATCACTTCCTCAACTACAGGACCGGTTTCAAAAACTTTGTTGCCGGGTTCGTCCCAGATGAAGTGTTTGTCGTCATCGGGCGGGTCTATGTCGGGAGTCAGGAGAACGTGCGGCTCCGGCTCCGTCAGCATCTTCTTGATCTTCAGAGGTCCCATCTGCTCGAACTGACCCTCCTTGTAGAACATGTTCTTCATTGGAGCTTGCGACAGTGAAAGATTTTCGGCTGAAACACGAGCTATTGAGAAGTCACGTCAAAGAGCGCTTACTGAGTTTTCCTTTGAAGCAGAGCTTTCGCTTCTTCCAGCAGAAGAAGACTGCGATGAGCAGGACAACCGAGGCAGCGACAGAGCCGACGACGATGAGAACGATTGCGAGAACGGAGATATCCTCAGAAGAGGCATCAGTCGAAGTTGCTTCAGTGGTCGATACCTTCTCTATGTCAATAGGCGCCAGGGAAGTAGACGTCAAACGAGTTTGCTTCCGAGAGGTTCTTGAAGTTTGCTTTGGAGTCGGCTTCGCCTTGGACGTCGTTGGAGGTTTCGTTGAAGTAGTCGTTGGAGTTTTCGTTGAGGTAGTCGTCACTGGCTCTGAAACTTCCGTGGTCGTGCCATTTGGCGCCAGTGCTGGCAAAAAAGAGTCGTCGAGGCCAGTGTCAGTGCCATTATTGAGTAAACCGCTGACGTCTAACGACATATCGGCATCACCAAAGGCGCACAGCAGGAAGATCACGGACACTCCCACGAGAATCCGAATCCTCATGGCGACCGCCCAACGACGAAGACCTCAACCGAAATGAGGCGCTCTTTGGTCGTGGAGGACAACCGTCTGCAGACTGGCACTGTCTAAATTATGCACTGAGAGACAAGTCAGCCTTACCTAAACTCCAGTCGCGGTAAATGACCTTTGAGTGACATTTCCTTAGACACTTGTCCAAAGGCGTCCGAAACCTCCAAAACCTGTGCAATCTTGTTCAATGTAAGCAATCATGACAGATGAAGAAGCTTGTATTTCAAAGGAGCATCATTAGTACTTCATCGACATGGGCATATACGTGCGGTCCGTTCGTACTGAAGCTGGTTCGTACTGTGTTTTGCAAATGGCAACCTCATGACACGACTCGGAGGATTGTGTCTTGTCAGAAGTATCCTTCTCTGACTTGCGTGATACCATCTTTGAGTACTGTGTCATCTGCGACTTGTCGTTCTCCGTTGCTGGTATCGGTCCCTTCTCCGACTTCTTCTCGAGTTCCTTATCCGACTTCTTCTCGGGCTGCTTGTCCGCGTTCTTCTCATGTCCCTTATCCTTCTCTGACTTCTGTGATAGCGACTTCACTCCCTTCTTTGAGTACTGCGTCACCTGCGTCTTGTCCTTCTGGGACTTGTCCGTTGTTGATAGTGGTCCCTTCTCCAAGTTCTTCACAAGTTCCTTCTCCGGCTTCTTCTCAGGTCCCTTCTCCATCTTCTTCTCGGACTCCTTGTTAGCCTTCCTTTCAGATCTATTTTCCTTTACTGACTTCCGGGATACCGTCTTCACTACCTTCTTCGAGTCTTGCGTCTTGTCCGTTGTTGGTATCGGCTTCTCCATCTTCTTCTCGGGCTCCTTCTCAGGTCCTTTCACTGACGACGTAATTTCCTTCTTCTGTTCTCCAGGCCGCAGAGTCGACGGAACTTCCGATTCTTTCTCCGTTTGCGTTTTTTGTAAGCTTCCTTTCGTCAGTGGTGGCGCAGCTTTCGTGGCTGCCTCTGCCGGGGTTGTAGCGGTCACGGTTGCGCTCGGAGCTGGACGTTTTCTTCTTTCTGATCTTCTTTCCGATGAACACTTAATCAACATAGAACAATGTTTGATAATCGTGGATGAACTTACTTTCCCGACGATTGAGTCAGCTGACTTGCCAACGACCCGCGTCTTCTTGCGCTTCGGTCCTGCCTTCCTGCTGCAAGCCCAGCCGGCGACGAAGAACGTCGAACTCAGAAGCGCGCACCAGAGGATCCAACAGAAAGCGCTCATACAGAAGAGCTTCTAGACGACCGCACGGGTCGTGCTGCAATCGTTGAATGAGGCTGTCAGCTTGCAGGCTGCAAGTCTGCAAGACGTCCTTCTTCTGTTGAGGGTCGTTCAGTGGGGGAAACCATTGTTGACCGGTTGGAAGAGCACTCCTGAAATAAACGCCAAAATATCCAAAATAATATATATCCAAAAAAATAATATAAATATCCAAAATATCCATAAATATCCATAACAAGCAAAGCGTCGACAGACGGAAGCTCCATACAGCATACAGCATACAGAAATACGGGAACGAACACTGCATACAGTTCCTTCTGCGTTTCATAAGATTTGAAAGAATCACGCCAAAATATCCATAGTTTCCAAATATCCAAAATATTATATGTCCAAAAAATAATATAAAAATCCAAAATATCCATAACAAATAAAGCGTCGACAGACCGAAATAAGATTTGAATGAATCACAGATGTATTCAGGGACTGTTCGGTCTTTGCACGAATCCTGGTACGGTGCTCAGCCTACGGATGTCCCCTGTGGGGCTTCTTCGATTCATGTTTCCAAGGTCTTCTGGCTTCGATGCTTTGAACTTCGTCAATATATCTTGCCTGTCCAATAGAGATGGCAAATTCTCATACCAAATTTTTCGTCAAATTTTTCTTTTGATTTACTTCATTTTTTTCTGGAGATAAATAGAAATCAAAAGCAATTTGAAAAGATGGAGAAGATTTCAATATATTTTGCCTGTCAAGCACTATGACCGAGGAGGACGTTTCTTCGATTTAAATGCTCCTTAATTGCGTCATGGATAAGCCGTGCTTATGAGTGCCAAGTCGCATAAGATGTCGTCTGTCTCTGCAGCCACGATAAGCAGAGGGTTAGAAGCGCCAACTCTGATGGTAGTGGCAGAACGCGCCACCCTTTCATCTAAGAAGCGACAGCCGCGTTCTCTTCTCATTCGAACCCTTCTGCCTCCACCGCTCAAGTAGAGTGCTCACCGTCGAGCGCCGGGTCACTCCCACTGGCCGCGAAGTGTCCCTCCGTCCTTCCGTGACGCGATAACATTTGGCGCGAAATGGTTGCGCGGGAAATGTCAGCGCTCAAATATACCCTCTTGCTCGATCGATCTACCACCGTCTCCCTGTTTCAGAAATGTCCGAAGGTGCACTGATTGCGACAACCGCCAAGGATGGCCGGGCGAAGTTCCAGCCACGTGAGTCGCCCTCCGCTTCCCCGCCGTTATTCATAAGGAAGCTTTTAGGCAATCGGGATAACATCTGCTTCTGCTGCCGGAGCGAGGAGAACCGGGAGAATCTGACGAAGTGCCACTTCAAGAAGTGCCCCGTCAGCTTCCACGACAGCTGCTTCGACTCGTACAGGATTGGCGGCTTTAACCCTATGATGATGGTCGACCGAGCCACGAAGGCTCGGCACTGCTCGAGGCACTACTGCACCTTCTGCTATGGAAACAGGCTGAGGACGAGAGCCTTCTTTGGTGAGTTGCTCTTTTTTGGTGACTTTAGTGTTGCTTGTGTTCATGGCGATTGTGTGAAGGTTTCGCACGTTTCCGGTGATACTATCAGTGCTTAGCGGCTCATCTTAATGCTCCACACTTTTAGGGAAGAAGTTCACCTGCTGCTCGCAGTGCGAACTCGCATGGCATGAGAAGTGCATCCCGGCCGGCTGCACTCTGGACGAGAACGGCGAGATCATATGCCCGCGGCATCGGGTCTTCGACCGGGTCGCTGTGCACTTCCCCCACTGTGCCTCCTGTCAAAGTAAGTGCTCTATCTTTCCCCACATTGTGTAACTTTTCCACATTTTAGAGACTAAGAAGGAAGATGAGAAGCCCCTCCCGTGCCGGTCCTGTGTGCGGTCAGTGCACATTTCGTGTATGGTGAAGGGCGGATCGATCACCGATAAGGAGCACTTGGTCGATAATGATGGCACAATCACCTGTCCATGGTGCTATGACTTCGGATTCGTCACGGAGAATCAGTATTGCATGGGGGTAAGTTTGAGTCTTGATGTGTAGGCTAACAATAAGTCATTTCAGTACTCCAAGAGCACTAAGCTCCCTTTCGCGTACTATCCATGCGTGCCAGTGCCGAATAGCGAATATCCAGGTCGCAAGGAACCAAAACTGGGCACTCCGGGATATGTGGCCGTGAAGTGGATGGTCTGGAGGAACACCATCACCTATAACGTCCTGCCGCACACTAAAATTGTCGAGATGAACGAGAAGGACTACTTCTTCATCAACGGCATCAATCATAAGACTTGCGATGAGACACTGAAAGAACGTAGGTTTAAAAATCGTTTGATTGTGCTATAAGTCGTGTTCTTCAGCTTGGATGGAAGCGCAACAGAAACTAGGCGATCCTATGACCAAGTTACAACTGCGTGACGACCAGATGCCGACGAAGGAACAGAATCCCGAGAGCCATGTGAAGATCGTAAATGTGAGTGGAATATATTGGCTGCTTTCTAATCGGTGTTCGTATTGTAGTACTACGTGCAATGGGACCCGGAGAAGGAGAAGCTAGTAAGGGCGACGATCCCCAGTACAAGTAAAACAAGCAAAGGAGACAAGTACTGCGACTGCAAGGGCGTCGACGGTGAGCGCTGTGGGCCTCAGTCAAACTGCTACAACCGAGAGTGTGGCCGAGAGTGTCCAAAGGTAAGAATCTGCTAGGTACTTCTGATGTCTCACTGTCACTTGTAGGACTGCGGTAAGGGCGACGACACTTGCCTGAACCGGGTGATAACGACCGGCAAGAAGTGTGGGAGTGACGTCATAGAAGTCTTCGACACTATGATATGTGGGAAAGGAGTCCGCGCAAAGAAGCTCATAGAACCGGTAGGACATTGCTGCTTTGGAAGGATAATCTCAGGAATTTAGGGAACATTCATCGGCGAATACTATGGGGAAATCATCAGTGCGGAGGAGGCAACGCGGCGCATGAAACGGACCTACATGGACGAAAACCAGGAGGAGAAGTCCTACATCATGGATATCAAAGGCCGCTACATCGACGCGAAGGAAGTAGGCGGCGTAATCCGATATGTGAACCACAGCTGCGCTCCGAACTGTGAAATCAGGCCCATCGAAGTACGTTAGAGGCCACAAGCTGCCGGACGTCGTCAGGCTCTCTGCTAAATGGGAGGGATTGGTCTCCCTTGCACGCTCAGCTGCATACGGTATGCTAGATCCCACCCATTTAGCAGCGAGCAGTACTTGAGACCCTGTATCAGCTCTCATTTGACGGTTACGTGAGAAAAAGTCCCCAGGTGAAAAAGTCCCCGG
>KN171059.1:27183-42127 GCA_000757755.1 Steinernema glaseri
TTGGTGTAGTTATATGGGTTACTTATGGAAATTAGAGCTGTCTTTACTCTTGAAACTCTAAAAGCTAAAGTCCAGTGGTTTTCAGCACTTTTCTTAACTTGCTCTTGCGCCCATTCTTGGCATACTCCCTCGGAAAAGCTGAAGCACCACGCAGAAGCACGCCGATCATCTGAATGAGGTGGCGTGCGAGCTCGCCGCAGCATACCGCCGCAAATGGACCACACATGTCTGTTCGGAAAGTTCGCACGTTCGGGCGTGACGGACGGACACTTTCAGACTGTTCTCCTTTATTTGTAGTTGGATATTGCATTCCTATAAAGCTATACATAGTCACGAAAAAAAGAGACTTGTCCCATGTCTAGACAGTCCCGGAAAGAGACAATTGGCCCACGGAAACGAACGCGCGAACTGTCTGTTTTGCAAACTCCTATACGTGACCACTGTAGAAAGAGACACAGCTTTACATAGACTGTCGGGCGTATGTAGACAGTAGACACAGACATAGAGTGTCTCTGTCCATCCGATCGCCTCTACCAAAAGGGATCACTGAATTGAGTTCTACAGGGTTTTCCGGTTTCTATCGGTGCCGAGCGAGCCCCAATATCAGAAACTTTATTTAATATCTCGTCAATCATTCAATCTTGGTGAAAATCTGGAAGTGACTATGTACATCAACGATCGACCACAACGCTACGGTAACAGAGACAAAAATACAGTCTAGGCGAATCGTCATACAAGAGGAAAAAGAAGACCCAAAACGATTAACACAATGTTGCAACAATTGAGATAGAAGGAACCCACGGGTACACGCTACTTAGAAGTGCTGCCACTCCATGGTCACATACCGGTAATTGATGTCGTACTGCGAGACAACTTCTTCCGTTATCCGCTGGTGGAGCCAAAGCTGCTGAATCTTCGCGTACAGCTCCTTGTTCAGATGCAACGGATTGCCTCTTCTGAAATCATAACCGTGTCCCCGTTACAAGGAGAGATGACATACCTAAATCCTTGGTCGGTTTCACCGAACTCGTCGACGTAAGGAGCCGGCTTGAGCATACCACGCGATCTGTTGGCCAGAATCAGCAGCTGACTGTCACGAAGTCGCAAGAAGATGCCTCCAGAACCGGAGCACGACTTGGTGTGGAACGTGCAGGCGCCAACCGCCTCCTTGCCAATCGTCTGCTGGCAGCAATAGCTCTGAGAGCAAAGGATTGTGCCGCACACCAGGCACATTGTGGGACAGGCGGTTGCTAGCTCCTCGGCACGAACAGAAGGACATCTACGAGTGATGAATTGGTAGAGCAGAAGTTGAAATTCCAACACTACCTGTAGTTAACAGCCATGTTCACAACATCCGTGATGTCGTTAGGTAGGTCGATTAGGCGATTGAGGCGAATGGGAAGTTGCACTGGGCGAGGTACTTGCCGATCGGGCTGGGGATAGTACTTGCCCCAACTAAACAAACACATATAGTCTACGAAGCAGGAGGCAGCTTACTTCGCAAAGAGCCGTTCAACAAATTGTCCTTCGATGAGATCCATAAAACGATGAGAAAGACCCATATACCGCAGAAGTGGCTCGAATTCATCGAGAGACGGGTCTTTCAGTGCCTCTGGCGGCGGGATTAAGGTTATCGAATTGTAGAGGATGGCAATCGGTCGAAGGAAGTCGACGATCGCTTCGTGGAGAAGCTAAACGTTTCTGTAAGCCTGAACCACTGCTTCTTCAACTTACAATTCTCAGACGACGAGCGTCGCGAAGATCCTCTCCTGGACATGCCAGGCGGTACAATTCAGTGATACGAGCGTTCAGTGCCTTTTCGGCGTCCGACTCCTCCAAAGAAGCATCCGGTTCGCCATCCCTGAATCCTCCCATAACTTGACAAATATGAGCAAGAAGAGTCAGTCGCAGGGCGTAGAGCTCGTCCAAACTGCCATCGGCAATCTTCTGCGTGTTATCTTGGCGGTTGTGCGTGTGGAGCACCTGACGACCATCGAGCCACATGTATCCGATGGTCATCATCAGCTCGACGGCCAGGGACAGCATGTCGACGTGGTGGACACTGACGTTGGTCTTCAGCTGGTTCATCAGCGTCTCCGAGACCGATGGCGGCGGAGCGAATGGCGATGTCTAAAAGTAACTTGTACAATCCATCTACTGACGTTTTTCCTTACAATTCCTCTGTGAGCGCTTGCACTGCCACCTGAGGCCGCTGAGTGTGGAGGCGACTGCGGAGAAGTAGGGGAGTAGGGCCCCACTTCCATGGGGTCGTAGTTCAGGTTGAACGTGCTATTGAGCGCCGCCGAGGTCTCCGCGAACGGGGTTGTTGGGTACACAGGTCCAGTCCACGAGGCCATATGGTCGTACTTCTCGGGCACGGCCAGTAAGGCGCCAAAAGCACGAGACACCACCAGACGTAACAATGCAGTGCGGCAGTTGAAGGGCACCAGAACTGCAAGGCGTGACACGGCGTTCAAGCAGTCCCTCTGTCGGGTGTTGAAGGCACCGAACAGTGGCTTGTTCTCCTCCCGTAGGATAGCCGAGAGTTCTCGTAGCACGAACGTAGTTCCGGCGATGGCAGTGGTAAATTCCAAGTAGTTCTTCTGGTTGTCGGTAACTTGGTGTGAGGTTTGTACTGCAGGTAGATTCTTGATAAATGCTTTGATCATGTCCCAAGAGATAAATCCGCTGGGCACACTAAAAGAGGTCCGTATGATTTAAGAATTACACAAGAAGGTCATACTTGTCTTTAGGAAGTTTGGTTGGCAGCATGCATTTGATCTTATGGAAGATGTTCGAAGGCAGGGAGAGGAGGTTAGCTGTCGAATCTCCCCGCGATGGACCCGATGTAACCTAAAGGGTGGTTGATAACGAGAAGTACGTAGAAAAGACCTTACCGAGCCAGAGTCAGCCATGTCAACATCGTTTACTGAAAGTGAAGCAGCTCGACTTCCAGGTTCGCCAGCACTTCCTTCTCCAAGGACCATCTCCACGGTCCTGTTGACTGCCGCATCGGCTCGAGCAGCAGCTGCAGGGTCGGCTTCTCCCATAAGAAGCGACAACGTCGAGGCGCTGGGTACAGACGTAGACAAGACAGACTGCTCCGCCAAGGAGACCTTCTGCTGCTCGCGGTTTTCGCTTTTCACAAGATCAAGAAGTGAGCGTTCGGAATGCGAACGCTTCCTGGAATGAGACTTCACCGGCTTGTGGGCCGTAGGCATGGGGCCGATGGCGGTGATTGGCTTCGTGATCAGGTCGGCGATGTTGGTCAGCCAATCTTCGAAGCTCTCATTTGTCGTAGGACGATCTTGGGAGAAGCTAAAGTAGTTCAATGAGAACAGGTCATAAAGAAGTAAATCGAACCCTTTGAGTTTGAACAGCTTCAGCGCCGGCATCAGAGGTATGGCGCAATTGCTGAGTCTCTTACAGAGTGGACATTGATACTCCCGCTCCTCGATGTCGATCATGCGCTGGTTAATGGCCATCTGATTCCTCGGGCGGCTGCGTTCACGCGCGAACAAGCTTTCTGTGTGGTTGATGTAACAGTCGTGGTGCATGGTGTGGGCACACGTCGACATGTCCAGGCCACGATCCATGGTCACCGGCACGAACACCGGACCATAGTTGGGCAGCTGAGCGTGTCCACGTTGGTTGAACAGAGCGGACCTGCAAGATACTGTAGATACGTGGCTTCAATAAACAATTACTCTTGGACGTAGGCGGCGCAGACGATCGGCCTCGAGGTGTCGCACATCTCCTCCTCTTCTTGGCACAGCATACACCGGGCTCTTCTCGGAGTGATATGCTCTACTTCCGTCTTCTCGGGACCACAGCACACAGGGAACTTGTTGTCCTCCGAAATCTGGCTGTACTCGATGTCGTCATCCATGAAGGAAACGCCCTTCTTGGAGCGCGCTTTGTCGGCGCCTTCCGCCGTCTCTACGATGTCCTTGTGCTGGCTCATGAAGGACTTCGCCATCTTGTTCATTTGTCCCATGGCGTTGGCCCTCATCTTCGCCGCCATAGCAGCGCGTCGGCGTGCCTTGTCCGCGGCGCCCGAATCCACTCGATCCGTTGAGGCGGGCTCTGGCTTCTCGTCGACTTCCATAGCACCGCTAGCACGCTTCTCAAGGTCATCGAACTTCTAAACGAGCTGTGTAAGTACCACCTAACCTAGCAACTTCTACCTTCACGGTCCACATGAGAAGATTAGCATGAGAGTGGGATTCCTGCTTGCCGACCAGGGACTGCAAGGATTGCCGGATTCCTTCCTCTTTAGCAGCAGTGATGAAGTCAAAGAGTTCGCCGTCAGGGACATCCATGCTTCGCTCTTGCTCGTTGAGTCCCATTCCCAAAACGAACAAAACTCGGTGAAGCAGGCCGTCGCTAGAGAAGCGGTTCCTCTTCGCATGGCGGTCGAGACACAGCTTCATGACCTTCAAGAGCAAAGGAGACTTCAAGAGTTGTGGGATAGAAGAGAAGAACGGCGAGAAGGCTGGAGGAGTCGGTGGAGGGCACGCAGCGATCTCAAGTGGCTCCTTGCTGCGCTCCTTCTGCTGGTGTTGCTCCGCAGCACTGATGTCCGATCTTGAGTAGTGGTAATAGAAGGCGTTGTAGCGCTTTCTTAGCTCCTTCTTGAGGGTGAACACTCCGGCAGAGCTCTTCGAAGGTTTTGTGAAATCACCAACCTCCATGACAGCTTGTTCAATAACGATATTGTCACTCAAAGGGTCGTCAGGAATGACCTGGAACAAGGGAAATTCCAGATGACGCTGACGGAAATTTGCAATTAAAACCTACAAAGAATTCATAAGGTGTTACACGGAACACATTAAAGAACTCAGTGCAAGCTCGCTCATAGGACAACCTTACCTTATCGATCTTGCTGAACTGCATCGGTCCAGCGCAAAGCAGATGGACGATCTCGTGCTTCAGCATGTCCTTCCGAGAAGTCATGCCAACTCCGGGACCATAACGCTCCATACAGATAATAATCACCAAGTGGAGGAACTCTTCAGCCATGGTCACAATGATCTTGCTGGATTCTTCCATTGTAGCAGCGGGAGTCTGCTGGGGTTGTGGCGGCACAGGAACCACGTTGGCCCGGACAGTAGCTCCGGCGGTGGTGCCAAAGTTGACCACGACGGCGGGGCGGATTTCTTCCACCAGAGGAACTGCTCTCGTTGTGGGTGTTGGCGGAGCGCTCTGCTCCTCCGAGGCGGTAGGGTCCGCCCAGCGCATCAGTCCGAATCGGTCGATGAGGCGGATCAAGAAGGTCTCCGGGGTGCTCAGAGCCGCGCCGACCTGGAGCGCCAGGATGTCGCGATCGAACATTTCGCTTCGGCACAGAGGGGAGAAGTAGTTGTGGATCTGATTCACAAGGGAGAAGCCATTACGTCTCCACAGGTTAGCTGCCGTCTGCGCTGACAAAACCATGACTCTGAAGCATCAAAATGACTCAAAGACCTGGAAGACACTCTACCTTAAGGACATTTCCATCAACATCGCCCTCTTTCCCTTTAGATTGATCTTCGAGTCATCCTGGTCCGTTTCCATCCAGGCTTCGTTGGAATCGTTGCTTTCCACAACCACGTGCTTGAGAACTTCGGGAGTAGCGCCAAAAAGGCCCGCCAGAAGTCTCCACAAGGACTGGTGGATGGAGATCACTCCCTTGGAGACGTCGAATTCGTAGCTCTTCGTGCGATACTCGTACAAGGAGCGGTCTCGTTTCTTCGAGAACTCGGAGTGCTTTCGAATGACCGCTTCCACGCGTTTCAAGACCAGGTTAAACACTGCTCTATGTACCTCGGGCTGAAATTCCAGCGTTGATTACTTAACTTCGGCATGTTCGCTTACGTCAACAGCTGCCCAGGCAAGGATGAGTGACGTGGCCTCTTGGACGCGGATCTGGATGTTGAATCCGGTCTCCCATTCGCTTTCGAAGAGCTGATGTTCCACGCTCTGGCGGCGCACTTCGTCCATGCCTTGCATCATGGCAAGGAAGTCCACGAACATGGTGACCCCGGTAATGAATCCCTTGCGGAGGGCGTCGGTCCATTCGTTCGGCTTGGGCACACAAGTCAGAAGGTATTCCGCGTCCTTCAAGATGAACAGTGCTCTCTTCAGAACAGCAGGGAAACCGAAGCTAGAGAAATCGAGATGTTGAATGTCGGGGTTAAATTGAGATACTAAAAAACAATGTAGAATATCAGTCTTAGAGAAGATGTCGATACCTTTCACGTAGCCCCTGCAGTGCTCAATCAGCACCTCAAACACCGTCTTGAGCGCGTCGTCAACAGATATGAGTTCACGAGCGACGGTGGTTACGGTAAAGAACTGGACCGTCATGGCGACGATGGAGACGCCGTGGTCGTGATCGTCATCGATGAAGTCGTTGTACAGTTGCTTGTAAAGCTTAATAAACTGCTTGGAAAACAGCTTCTTCTGCTCGATATCCATGAGGACAGTGGCCATCAGCATCTGGTGGAAATTGAGGCGAGCCGCTAAAATGGAGCACTAGTAGATGCTTTAAAAAATGCACTTACACTTCCATAATCGTCGGTCCTTAATCATCATCTTCACCACCAAGCTCAAGCGGTCGCTTTCTGAACCGCTCGACGACTCGGGAGTGTTTCCTCGAGAAGACGACGAAGAGGACACAATGGTCAAGTCGCTCAGCTGCTCGCTTTCGACCATCGCATCTGGTGAGACCAAAACGTACTCTTCCGAGTCATCCCTCTTTTTCCTACGCTTCTTGCGATTTTCTTGTGAAACAGGGCTGAGGAGGAGATCGTGAGAGTCGTCGATAATCGTGTGGAGGAGGACGTTTCCTATGATCTCGGCGAGTGGGGCTAAATAAATGCATCATAGCCATATCACACAAAACTTCTTCAGCTTACGGAAATTGTTAATCTGGCGAGTCAGCCAGTTGATTAGCCGAGACGAGTACATCTGATGGGCGACTAGATTGGAATCATATACTTTAACGTCCAAGGGACCCTTCTTCTGCGTTCGCCGATTGGAATCTTTCTGCGTTCGGCGTTGAATATCATTTTTGACCCGTTCACAGATCTCTTTGGATCCAGCTTTGACAGACGTCCGGCCTTCGCGATCGACCAGCGTGGCCAGCAGCATTGCAGTGTTGTTGCTGCAGTGGATCGCCAATTCCAGCGCCCTTATGACGGCATCGTAGGTGTGGGTTTCGTCGTTGAACAGGATCGTCTGATACGGTAGTTCGTTATTCGTCGCCTTCTTTAAGAACGGAGGTAACACTTCGGTGTCCTCATGGCACAAGCATCCGATGGCGTAACGCAGCACTATGCGGCATACTCTGGTTAATCGGTCCTTCAGGGCGAACGGCAATTCGGAAAAGAGGCGCCTGAAGAAGCTACTTGTTAAACGTTCCTAAACGATGGGACTTACAGATTTTCATCTCCAGGCTGGGGTTCCTTCGTGTGCAGGAGGCAAGCGTAGTCCTTCTTCCAGGCTTCCTCATCACCGCAGTCACAATAACCGCCACCTTGTGACGTAAACATCTTATATTTGTGACTGACGTGAGGAGATTTGCGGAAGCACTTGTCACAGAGCACGCAAGTGTTGTCGCTTGCGCATTCCCTAGAAGTATCGAAAAGTGAATACGCAATGGTGACGGCACTCACTTGCACGAGTAAGTAGCCTCTCCCTTCTTAAATACATGTCCGCACAATTGACCCGGACGTCGACCCGCAGAATCCAAACCGGCGATATCGTTCAGAAGGCTCAGTGAAACCTGATTGTTCTCTAATTCTACATTCTGGCCGCAGAGCATCAGCGCCACTGGGCGGATGAGGCTGGCATCTAAACGGATTCATTATAAACGACAAAGGGGGAACAAAACGTACTTATTTTACTCTCGTCGTATTGATCGTGGGCTTCGCGATCGACGTCGCCCTTGGGAGCGAATATTAGTGGGCATTCAGTTGACACGTGCTCGTAGAACCGCTCGGTAGTGCGCAACCAGTCCTCATTGTTGACTGGCTGGGTAAACTTATCAATCATCAGGTCACTACAGCTTGGTGTTTTTATCTGAAAATGCGAGAAAACGTTAGGGAGAACTGAAATAATATCGCAATTGATGACGTCGTGAACGCCATCGCGATAAGAGCGCTAAACAGACAAAACGTGACAGTACTACGAAGGACGGCTCAGCCCACCAAATCGATGATAAACTAACTGCTCAGCGGCGAGTCGGCCCCGGGGCCAACAGCCAGCTGCCGGCAGCCGGGAGAGCTTTTCGATAGCCGACGCCGGCAGCGGCGTTGTTGCAGCGGAGCGGCGGTACCTGTGGGGTGGTCGTTGCTCACTGGCGACCGCAGCGGCGCTTCCCGGCCGCCGCAAACAAAGCAACAACTACCAAGCCGAAAATATCCACCTCCTATCGCGCGTCTCGACCATGGTTTCTCGCGAGCATCTAAATCCACGGGCGACGTTATTGATTCCCATCAGAAGTTCAAGAAAATTCCAAATAGACCCTTCCACGGGAGCGCTCGGTGCCATTCGCGAGGCTGACTCATGCCGGGCAGTCGGTCGGCTAAGCGACCTTTTGCAGAAGATAGACAAAACAAAGGCCAGGCGCATTGCACCCAGGCAAAAACTTTATCAATATTCAACGCCAAACGAGGAGTCCGAAAACCTATATCGATTACTCGCAAATGAATGAGAGCAGAAGGACAAAATAAAAACAGATATGACGCATCGAACAAGAACGGGCGACAAGTGCACACAGGAACGACGTAGTGACGGCCTACCTACAGGGAGAATGGAAATCACCGTCTGAAGAAGCGGAAAAAATCACAGCTGCTGCTGTTCCCAAACAGCTGACCTGCTCAGGAGCGACTGGAACAAAAGAGCGCATAACATAACAGAAGGAAGCTGTATCATCAAAATTGCTACTTTCTTTCACGAAGGGCAAGATGATAAAGTGATGTAAGGAGACGGTGATATGTTCCAGAAGACGCCCAAGGGGCCACATAAGAAACCCGCAATCTTCACTGCCTAGGACTGTGATCGTCGTTTTACAAAATTCTAGAAAAATCTTTTCCTAGTTACGCTTCAAGAGCCTACCTTCCCCAGCGATATCGGCCCAATTGCGATAACGCGAGGAGGAAGGCGCGCTCGGAAACGCTACGACAAGAACACGTCGGAAATAGAACATGACGTCGTTGGACGAGATTGGCTAATTCCTTTAAGAAGGATACAAAGGACCAAACAGTGAAAAAGATTCATCTAATATTTCACAGTTCAGGTCAACCGGAAGTTTTGAAGATCGGTGATTGGATTTCAGATTAGATCTACTTTAGATCGCACCCAGGAACCGATGGATTCGGAGAAAAAATCTCTAAAGCGCACAGTGAAAATGATCGGCAAAAATCCAACAGTCAAAGCAACGCCGAAAAGAAGGCATAAAAACGTCGAAGAATCCCATCACAACGCGGACCGAAACGTATTAAGCCTCCGAATTCTCACATTCCGCGCTAAATGTCGCAGAAAAAGGCGACTTCACGCGGCGAAGAAGATAAAAAGCGACATCGGCAAATAGTAGGAAAGCTAGTTCTCAGAAAGAAGACGCGCTTCTGACGACGATCACGTCCGTCCCCCCGCGACCTTCTTCTCCAGGCGCGCACCGCCAGGAAGACAGTGGCCAGACGACGATCTGCGGGGGGTGGCGGCGTTCCGCGTCTCCTGAACACCCTAGCCGCGACAGCCAAGCGAGAACGCTTCGCAGCCGCGATGTGGCGCACGCGTCCGTCCGCGTCGTTTTCGCGCACCGCGTCGCAACAGCGGCGATATACACGATCGATCCTAATTGCCGAATGGTCAGTGAGTACCGGAGGACGGGAACCATGGCTGGAACACTCTACTTAGGGGATGGAGAAACAGCTGGTGATAAGGCAGAGTTACTGGGTTGTTATCGGTTCTGGTTATTTATTACTAATTTAATACCGGACGCGACAGGAGACGTGGATGAGCTGGGCGTTCGGCATTTGTAAGATTTGTAATCGAACCGGAATTGCTAACTGACAACGATGAGGCGAACGTTTTCTGTACCCACGTCTCCGGTGCTAAGGATTTCATAACATGACAACGAAGCGTAATGACTCAAGCACGAATGACACGTTTTGAAATGTCAAGTGTTTAAATAAAGATTATACCACAGTAAGTATCCTTATAAAGGTAAATGAAGGTAAATCTAGCGTTACATTCAAGGAAAGCCGTAGATTCTCTCCATTTTCTGATTTCCCGTAGACATTTGGGTTGCAAAGGCCTATTGGTTACTGTAGCCGCACTGATTTCTTATCAGTCAAAGCTGTCAACGCAGCTTAAAAATAATGATAGTTTCACAACTAATGTCAAGGAGCTTCAGATTTGATGCAATGGTCACGTTAATTCAAGCTGGCCCGAACCCGGTTCGGACACACACGACGTTTTATGTTTACGGAGAAAGAGCGACGGTTCGCTCCGGTTCGCACGAAGGTTCTACTGAAATCCACCTTCAGGATCATTCAAATACTTTAATTGCAGAGCAGATATGGTCAAGCTTCTGCCTGAAGATGCGAGCCTTCTGCCCCTAGACATGTCACTTTTTCAGACGAGACAGAAAAGTGTATCTACACTTTGATTCACAAATGCCAACGCGGTCATTTCATCGGTATATCGTCGTAGGTGGTGGTCGACGAGTTGCCACTGCTACTGCCACTACGACCCTCGGACTGACGAAACACTGAAACTAACCTCCGAATGAACCCAACGCACGTCGACTCCAGCGCTCGCAATGAGGTGATCATCCCGTACATCTTACCGTAATCTCTTCTCCAGGATTTAAGCACCCCTTCCAAATGTTCTGTCTCCGTCGTCGAGAAGGAAGTTCGATGGAAGTTCCGCGGCACCGATGCTTATATTGTGACCAGCGATGGATCAAAGGTACGTTGTCATGAAAGGACTGTATCTTACTCATTTCAGGTTGGGGTTAACCGTCGGAAACTGGCCTCGTACTCGCCGTTCTTCACTGCCGCCTTCTTCGCCGGCTTCGAGGAGACCTCTACGCGGGTCGTTCGTCTTCCCCTTTTCTCCTTCGATCGGATATATGAGTGCATCTACTTGATGGAGAAAATGGACCTGTCCAGCGATATCACCTTCCACATAGGTCTTCGTAAAGCACTTCAGGTGTTTCATTACTAATCCATTCTTCCTTATCATGATGTTTGATAATTCTAGATCTTCGAAACGGCAAACTATCTGGCCATTGATATGGTGTGCGACTGGCTTTCGATGCGTATAGTGGAGCTGATGGTGCCAGAGGAGCTGATCTACGCTTACAGGCGGGTGGAATATCGATGTCCAAAGCTGGCACAACGTCTTAACACCCTCATCGTGCAGAATTGCGACAAGCTTTACAAGAACAAGCTGTTCATGGAGCTGACAGAGGAGGAAATGATCGGACTGTTGAAGAAGCCGAGGCTCAACATAACGCCTTCTCAGGAGAAGGCGATGGTTGATCAATTCATAGAGGTACGTCTTGAGCATGTGAGAAATCCTTTTACTTTCGTCTTGAAGTTTAATGAGACATTTTGAAGGTTTAAGGTGTCTTTATCTGGTGTTTCAGAAGAGCACCGAACACGACAATCTGACTCTGAAGGCGATGCGTTCGGAAACGACGAAGAGGAATGACTCATGGGGTTACTTAGGGAAGCCACGAACACCAAACAAGGTTCTTATCACATTTGGTATGTTCCTATCGCGTGTTACCGTAATCGGTAACTAACTTATCAATTTCAGGCGGTTGGTCGGCCTCCGGACCCTCAAACGCAGTTGACGTATTCGACACCTGTAGCAACTCGTGGAAACTACCCGACAGCCGACTCTTTGAGACGCCCAAGGCATACCACGTCACAGTCTCCTCGAATCGTTCCTTCTTCACCATAGGCGGCTTCAACGGCACCGAATACTACTCGACCGTGCGACGCTTCGACTTCGACGAGATGTTGTGGAAGGACGTGGCTGGTATGACGGAGACGCGTTGCTACGTGAGCGCTTGCGTCTTTGACCACGACTCTCGGATCCTCGCTGCTGGAGGACACAACGGTCACATTCGCCTCAACACAGCCGAGATCTACGACATCAAGAAGAACGAGTGGGCGCGGATAGACGATATGCTGACCACCCGTAGTGACGCCCACGCCGTGAACATCAACGGGAATATCGCCGTTCTGGGAGGATTCGATGGAACCAACTGTCACCGGACGTGCGAGTACTTTGACGTCTCCACAAACCGATGGCTGCAGTACGCAGGACAGATGCGCGCAGCGCGGAGTGGCGTCAGTGCGGTCGCCGTCAACGGCGCCATATTTGCCACCGGTGGATTCAATGGGTCACGACGCCTCACATCCACTGAATTCTTCGATCCCCGAGAAGGAGTATGGCACAACGCCAGGCCCATGCGCATGGCTAGGTATGATGTCACGCTTGAACAGAGAGTTACCGTATCACTTGTAGGTCGAACTTCGCCCTTGCCGAAATGGATGGCCGTGTCTACGTGTCCGGAGGATTCGACGGCAGCGCGACAACGGACGCCTGTGAAGTGTATGACTTCCGAAGTGACCAGTGGACACCTCTACCGAAGCTCAACGTTCGGCGGTCGGCCGGGTACTCCACGGTCGTCGAGTACCACGACATCATCGACGCACTAACCGACCCACGCGACGAGTTCAAGCCTTCGGGACTACAAGGAAATCGCCATCAGTTCGACCTCGTACATCGGGGCACTTGAAGTGTCGCCCTTAATAAAGGATCTCTCCACCGGTGTAATGTACATATATGCTGTTGATGTTGACCCCCGTGGGGTGGGATGGGGAGAGAGGGTCTCATGTCCGGGGCAGGAGATACTTAAACTTGTCCACCGGACCCCCGATCTGCGTGGGCTGTTTCTATGGCTTCTTTCTAGTGAAAATGACTTCGATCACCTATGTGAGAATGAATTAACGACTCCCTTTACTCTCAGAGCAAGTGCCCCATAACTTCTCATCCCCTCTTCTTCTCATGTTGTATGAAGACGAAGAGGACGGACCTTGGGACAAAGCCTTCTTCGAGAAGCAAGTAGATATGTACGGTTTAAAAATTCCTCGTTATAATGCAGGGTCCATCCGTTACGCCTCGTCCAGCACACACACAGTACCAAGCATGGATCGGCGACGCAAACTATGGTCCTGCAGGGAAAACTGCGCCTGGATCGGGGGAGAAGACTATGCAAGGCGAAGGTGTTAGAAGTGTTCATTATCAAAATAGTCAACATTAAAACCAATCAGTCGAAGTACTCCTCCATGACCGCATCGGCCTCCTCGTAGAACAGCCTTCTGGAGTCTTTGAATCGCTCGCGCTCTTCCTCGCTCAAGTACCTGATCTTCCTTCCGTGCTTGTTTTGGATGTGCTTCTCTAAGGGTCTTAAACAACCCGAATAACTGCAGCTTCTGAACGGACAAGGAATTTCCAGGCTGCGGTGAGTGCCTATGTGAGATCTTCTTTGCCGCAGGCTCGCTATTCTCTGTCCGCAGCTTCTACAAGACGGTGCGACGGGAGTTTCTTCTGGTGTGAGTCGGTTTCTCGGCGGGAAGTAGGTTCTCTCGAGACCTAGGGCTTCACTGTAGAGCCGGTCCAACTGTCTCTGCATCTCGAGTCGCTCCAATGATGGGGATCTAGCCCATTGACGGCCATCATCGTTGTACAGCCTGGCACAGGACAGAGTATTCTCCACCCTTCGTGGGCCTTGATATGCTGGTGGCGCTTCTGCCACGAGCCTCTGATGGCCTTGTCGCAGACGTCGCACTGAAGCAAAGAGGTCATGGATGGAATCGGAAGAAGACCTCACCTTCCAGTTCTCCAGGGGGCGGAAACCCTCAGAGGGCCTGGGGACGTACTCCTCGTCGACTTCTTCATACGGCATCGGCTCGATCCTCTATATAATAAAGGAGAGTACCAGACAGATGTGCGTGAGTGAGGCGAGAGAACATTCGAGAACAAATGCGAACATGCAAACTTTCCGAACAGACGTGTGGGGTCCGTCTGCAGCGGTACGCCGCGGCGAGCTCGCGCACTACCTCATTCAGGCGCTCGGCGTGCTTCTGTGCGGTGCCGTGAGCTCTTCTGAGGGAGTATGCAGACGAGGACACTTTGACCATACTTGAGCATCCAGTAGAACCATCCGTCGTCGTCCCGGCCGAAGTCCACACTGAATAACACGGCGTTCTCCGCATAATGGGTGGCCGCTGCTTTTCAAGGTCCCGTGAGCGTGTCTGCCAGGCGGGCGTATTCCGAGCGTATCGGCATCCTCGGCAAATTGAGAATACCGGCGACATCGCGACAGAAGGCTAGTGGAACACAATCCATGGAGAAGGGATCTGGAAGAGCGTCCAACTCGAATCACACAATATTCGCGCGCTCCTCTCCCCTTGCGATCGATCCGTTCTCAAGTTGTTACCCCTGTTTGCTGGGTATAGTTGCGGAGAAGCATAGAGATGCGCATGTCGTGACAAGCACGGCCCTTCCTTATACTACCATCCGTCGGCGCTCATCATCGCCAGAAGTCCAAACTCTACAGAGCCGGGAATGTCGTAACAAGTACGACCCTTTGATCGTACAGCCCTGATTCACCCTTTCAATCCAAATTCAGTGAGAGACATGTGCAATGCGTTCTTTATTTCTACGAAAGCTCGGAGAAAAGATCGCATTAGACCATGGCCTTGCGGTGCTTGTAGTTTCCTCCTCCAGCACCGCCACCTCCGCCACCTCCGGATCCGCCGCCACCAGCGCCACCGCCTCCAGCGTTGTATCCTCCGCCGCCTCCGCCACCAGATCCGCCACCACCGCCTCCAGCTCCTCCGGATCCGCCACCATGACCACCACCGCCTCCTCC
>KN171081.1:0-17952 GCA_000757755.1 Steinernema glaseri
TAAGTCGAATGAAGTAATTCCAAACTTTGGGCCGACCCTGTATATGTGCAAACACATTTATCACAATGGCTCAGAAATTTTTTGCTCAGAGTTCGGGTCCTCCTTCTTGAGCTCCGATTTTGTCCAGCTCGCCGGCTTCACCTTCGTGAATGTCATGAAGATTACGGTAGTGATGAGTAGGATAGTTGTGATGCCGTAGAACACCCTCGACCACTAAAGGAGCAATCTTTCACCGCCTTATATCAATGTCCTACCTCAGATTCGCTGTAGTGCGGAACAAAGAAGGCGATGATGGGTGGAAGGACGAAGCCTCCGAGGCTGTTCTGCGCCGCCAAAACGGACGTCAGGATGTGGGTATATTGCTGGGCGACGACCTGGCTCGTATTCATTAGGCCCACATGCTGCATTCCACTGACGACCATGGTTAGGGTAAACAGGGCCTCGGGGACAAATGCCATGTCGGCCGAGATGAGGGTCAGCCCAATGAACGAGAAGGCCATAGCCAGTTGAAATATGACGACAAAGTACAGATTACGGCGGTGCTCGCTAATGCAGCGTGCTCTGTCCAGAAATATGCCCGAAAGTATCTTGATTACAATAGTGAGAAGGTAGGGGAGGGCGGAAAGAATCCCCGTCTGCTGGATTTCGTGTTTTAGGACCTGAATAACTCCGTAATAAAAGAGAACTGGAATCAAGCCTACCGTATTCAAGTAGATCGGTCCATAAAGAAGGAATGTGTCATATACAGTGCAACTGGCAATGCCGCTAGCCAGGATACCCCAGATGGACGCCGATTTTGCCATACTGGCGTATGGAACGGCTTGCTGTTCTGCAGGTTGAGAGTCTTCTTCTAACTGAGGTTCTACTTTAACTTTGGATGCAAATCTAAGCCTTGAGTTAAGACACAGGGAACTCACAATACTTGCCTGTTAGTGTGCGGAGAGTTGGAGTAGATTATTCCGAACACTAAGGCAGAAGCCAGTGTGATGCATCCGTAGAGGTAGTACACTCCCTGCCACCCATAGGGAGAGGTGCAGAAGTAGCCAGAGCTCCACATCGCCATGAAGGGACCCAACTGAAGTGCTCAATCCTATTTTGTCACAGGCGCCAAGTACCTGATAGCTGATACAGAGAATGGAGACGAAGAATCCCCTGGATTTCGCTCCTCCCCACGACACTGGGACGGCTCCGCATGCTAGGTGTGATCCAGCCACCGCAAATCCCTGATAGGCAGGGTGAGTTCAGGGAGTGGCATTGAACTAACCTGGATGAATCGCGCCACCATGATGAAGTAGAAGTTCATCGCAGCGATGGGCATTAGGACCGTTGAAACTGCAGATACTATGCAGAATATCGTGAGAGTAGCTCTTAATCCCATGGAGTTAGTTATATGTATGGCGGGGACGGTTCCAGTGATGGCTCCAATGGCAACCATAGAGAGAATCCAACCCTCTTCGAAGGTCGTAAAGCGGTGCGTTCCTGGAACACGGCATAGATAGATTTACTGATTGTGACAAGCAGAGACTTCATTCATATTGGACATGCTTCAGCCCCATTTATCCAGCCTTTTGCGAAGAGTGCAACAATCTTATTCCGCATGCTCATTGCGACCTAACTAACAAAGAAAGAAGTACAATCTGGAGCTCGCGCCCCAAATTATAGTCGTTTTCTCTTTTGAGATGTTTTCACCTGATGATGTTTTTGCACATAATCGAGCTTACCATTTACGACATTGTTGCCTGTGTCCTCGGGTTCCATGCAGATAACGGTGAAGTTGAATAGGGCCATGTTAGCATTGAGCAAACCCATGCAAACCAGAGTCAAGACGATTATAAAGTACGGCAGTGCGTCCATTGTTCTGGAGCTGAAATCATTCGGCGATCAAAGCAGATTAAACGTATTCTTTTCCGCACATCGTAGCCAAGAATCGTTACAGCAACATCGCAAACGTAAGAAGGAACAGCAAACCGACGGAAGGGAAAACCTGCTGGCGACTCAGTAACGAAGTACAGAAAAAAGAGATAAAAAGGACCGTTGCGATATCTCCTTTTCCACAAAACGTAGTCAAAAATTTTAACAGTGTAACAAAAATGCAGTGTAACGCAAGTGGCAGCAGAACGTTTGCATGCAAGAAAACACGAAATGCCTACGTCCCCATTGCACCATTTTAAAACACTGGAAACCTGGAAGTCCGCTACAGTAGTCATGAAGAGACTTCGGCTTGAGACTAATTCTTAAGAAATAGATTGGAAATATAAAAATTCTAGTGCGTCAGTTTCAGTTTTATCAGTGCTTCCTGGTGTCAATCTTTTGAAAATGCGGTCACCGATCGCCTCAAGGCCGCAAATACCGGATTACTCGAAGTGCAAAACCACAACTTCAAAAAGAAACACAGATGAATTGCGCACAGAAATTGCACTAAATTCTCATCTCGTTCCCTGTAACGCACCTAAATTTCAGAAGAATACTGAAAAGAATCGTTGGATCGCTGCCAGAATAGGATCGCTATGGAGCTGCTTTCTATTGATGTGTTTTGAATCGTTTTGTTACGGAATTGGAACAGTTTTATGTTGATATAAATAGAACCATGACCATGTTCGTCCCTGTCAATCACATCACTGCCCCAGCTTCTACAAAGGCTAGAATTTTAATTCTACTTTCAGCTAGCAAAGGGTCGTCACCACTTTATTTTGACTGCTTGTCCAACATCGATGCGAAGAAGTCGTGACAAAGCCGACATATAAGATGGCTGTTTTTATTTTTATTATTTTTTCCAACTCCAAAGAATATTACTGTTGAGCAGTTGCTGCATGCACAATGATGTAGTCGACGTGTTACAAGCTTATACGATCGAAGCTTGTCTTCCTCTTCTTAAAATCTGTCTTTGTCGTCACCACTGCTTGTGCAACATTGATGCGAAGAAATCGTGACACACACGAATAAGGATAAGAAGGTTCTTTTTATTTTTCGCTATCCTGAGAGTAACACCAACTCCAAAGGATATTACAGTGCAATGTTATAGTCGACGTGTTACAAGCTTATACGATCGGAGCTTGTCTTCCTCTTTTTCTTGAAATCTGCTTTCGTCCAGCTAGCTGGTTTAACCGTTGTCAACGTCACAAAAATAATCGTTTTGATAAAGACGACAGCTGCTATGCCGTAGAACACTGTGGACCACTAAATGAACATGCTGAGCAACACATTAGGAACACCCTCCTACTTCGGACTTGCTGTAGTGTGGGACGAAGAAGGCTATGATTGGTGGAAGGAGGAATCCACCGATGCTGTTCTGCGCAGCCAGCACCGAGGACAGGATGTGGGTGTACTGCTGAGCGACAATCTGGGCGCAATTCATAAGCCCCAGATGGTGAACTCCGCTGATGACCAAGCTGAGCGTGAAGAAGGCTCCTGGGATGAATGTCATATCGGCGGATATGAAAGTGAGTGCTATGAAAGCAGAGGCCATGCCCAGCTGGAAGAAGGCGGTGAAGGATAGGGAGAGGATGTGTTGGCCAACGCAGCGTGCCTTGTCCAGAAAGATTCCTGCTAAGATCTTGCTGACCATCGTTAGGAGGTAGGGAAGCGCAGCAAGTAGCCCGGTCTGGTGGACTTCGAGTTTCAGAACCTGAAGTAATTCCTAGGAAGAGTTTATGTTAATATAAGCTTACCTTATTAACATAAATGGGTCCATAGAGAAGAAAGGTGTCATAAGCGATGGAGCTCGCAAGGCCGCAGGCGAGGAGTCCCCAGATGGATGGCGATTTGGCCATGTTAGCGTATGGAACGACCTGTTTCTTCGTAGACACAGGGTGTTCTTCTGAGAGAGCTCCTATTTTACTTTTGGGTGCAAATCTAAGATCCCAAAATCAACATCTAGATAACCTATCGTAAGCACCTGTTAGTGTGCGGAGAGTTGGAGTAGATGGTGCCAAACACGATAGATGACGCCAGGGTAGCACATCCGAACAGGTAGTACACTCCCTGCCACCCATAAGGAGAGGTGCAGAAGTATCCAGAGTTCAGCATCGCCATGAATGGACCCAACTGCAACAACTCATTTGCCCTCCATTGCTACCTCTAATACCTGGTAGGTGACGGAGAGAATGGAGATGAACAGTCCCCTGGATTTCGTGCCGCCCCAAGAGATTGGCACTGCACCACACGCTAGATGACCTATGGCAAGACAGAATCCCTGGAAGGACAGATTCTTTCCAGACTTAGAGGTGCTCATATAACCTGGATGAATCGCGCTATCATGACCCAATGGAAACTGCTTGAGGCGATCGGCATGAGCGTTGTTGCAGTTCCGGAAGTTATTGCGAAGATCGCAAAACTGAGCCTCAGACCGATAGAGTTGGTCAAGTAGATGGCGGGGTAGGCTCCAGTAATGGCTCCTATGGAGACCATCGACAAGATCCATCCTTCTTCAGTTGTGGTGAAACGGTGTGTTCCTAAAGCATGGAAGGTTTGGTAGCCAAAGATGGAGAGGCACTTTCCATTTTCAGTGACACCTTCTCCCTCCAAGGGTTCCATGCAAATAACGGTGAAGTTGAAGAGTACCGTATTCGCGTGTAGTAAAGTAATGCATACCAGCGACAGCAAGATTATCAAGTACCGGAGAGCTTGCATCGGTTCTTCTAAGAGAGGTTATCTCTTTCACTCTAAAAATAAGATCCACGAACCGTGATCGAAGAATGATCGACTAAATTGAATTTGTCGGAACTCGTTTAAACGTCTTTGCACATTTAAAAGAAAAACAATTGAACTGAACTCGTTCCAATTTCACAGAAAAGTGGTCAACTTGTGCTCTGTAGTGATCAGAGAGGGCAATCAGTGTTTGAAAAAGATCTGGAAGCCCATTAAAGTTGGTTTATGGAGTACCCACGCATATTCTGACCGCATAGTAAACTGAACAAAATATTTTTATGCCGTCTTTGTCGTTCCAGCTTCTCGCTCAGTGACTGTAATAGGCGTGAGGGGAAGAGCTGTTCGTTGATTTCATTTCGTTTCCGCCTTTGTGGCGTCCAGGTTTTATAATCGTTCGAGGAAGTTAGACCCGTTCCCGCTCCATAGCATCGATCAGGTTGATCGGTCGACCTCAAGACGAAATTTTTACGCTCGAAGATCGGGCCTAAAAGCTAGGATTGACCTATTGGCAACGAAACTGTAGCTTAATCCGGTTAGCACATAGCTCGAGCAGTGATTGAAGAGTTGCTGAAAGCATCCCATTCAAGATCCAATATGCCAGTCCTAGCCTCAGGCCTGATCTTCAGGAAATCCGAAGATAAAAGCTGATTATCACTGTTCCCCATGGTTGCTTTATTGAATTAAACTTTCAGTAAACGTTAAATGTTCTACTCATAGGTTAACTAGAAGACTAGACAATTGGAGATCACAATCACATAAGACCACAAAGGCCTGGTCGTGGTGACGTGCGTAAGCATTAAGCCGACAACGATGTTTCCTGTTCTAACATCTGGTCCTCCTTTTTCCTATCGGATTCTGTCCAACTCGCCGGTTTTACTTTCGTCAAACTGACAAAGATGATCGCTGTGAGGAAGAGGATAGCCGCAATGCCGTAGAACACGGTTGACCACTGACATAACTTGAATTACGAGCTGGATAATCTCGTCATACCTCGGACTTGCTGTAGTGAGGAACAAAGAAGGCAATGACTGGTGGAAGGAGGAATCCACCGATGCTAATCTCAGCCGCCAAGATGGACGTCAGGATGTGGGTGTATTGCTGAGCTATGATTTGGCACGCGTTCATCAGTCCCACGTGGTGGACTCCGCTGACGACCATGCTGAGGGTGAAGAGGGCTCCTGGGATGAATGTCATCTCGGGAGAGATGAAGGTGAGAGCGATAAACGAGAAGGCCATGGCCAGTTGGAAGAAGGCGGTGAAGGATACACAGCGGATGTGTTGTCCCATACAGCGAGCCCTGTCCAGATATACCCCCGAAAGGATTTTGCTCACTATGGAGAGCAGGTACGGTAGAGCAGCAAGAAGACCCGTCTGGTGGACTTCGAACTTTAAAACCTAAATACGGCCTACTTCCAAAGCCGGTAGCGCTGTAATAACTCACGTTCTTAACGTAGATCGGTCCATAGAGAAGAAATACTTTGTATCCAATACAGCTGGCGATTGCGGCAGCCACGAGTCCCCAGAAGGACCGCGACTTCACCATGCGGGTGTACGGAATGGCCTGCTTCTTCACAAGATGAGGTTGTACTTCGTCTATGGCTGCTATCTCTCTTTTGGATGCAAATCTACACTACAGTATTTAGATAATATCACACACATCGCCTTACCTGTTAGTGTGTGGAGAGTTCGAGTAGATCAAGAAGAAGACAGTGGAAGAAATAAGCGTCATAAAGCCATAGAGATAGTAGACGCCCTGCCACCCGTAGGGAGATGTACAGAAGTAGCCAGAGTTCCACATCGCCATAAATGGACCAAGCTACAGTATTCCTGGTATATGTGATTCACAATGGGGCAAGTACCTGGTAACTAACGGAAAGGATGGAGATGAATAGTCCTCTGGATTTCGCTCCTCCCCACGACACTGGGACTGCCCCACATGCCAAGTGTGCTAGCGCAAGACTGAAACCCTGAAATGAATGGCTACTGGAGTGGTGACTGTAAACTCACCTGGACGAAGCGGACTGCCATTATCGAATAAAAACTGCTTGATGCCACTGACATTAACATTGTGGCGATTCCAGATATAATGCCGAAAATAGATAGGCTATGTCTAAGTCCAAGGGCGCTGGTCGTGTAAATAGCGGGGTAGGTCCCTGCGATAGCTCCAATAGATACAATAGAGAAGATCCATCCCTCTTCGAATGCCGAGAAACGACGGGTTCCTAAAGGAATATCGAGAGTATTAAGAAACATAGTAAATAATGACTTACCATTCCCAGCAGCACCTGCTGTGTCTAAGGGTTCCATGCAAATAACCGTAAAATTAAATAGAACTGTATTAGCTACCAACAAAGACATGCAGACCAGGGTTAGAAGGATAATAGAGATTCTGAGCCTATCCATTATTTACAGCTGAAATTGATATCAAGTGAAGTTAATAAATCTTAGCTTATCTCACACGAATAAAGTACATGAAGAATAATAGGATACTATTAACCAGTCAAAATCTCAATCGATGCATATAGTTACAATTCGCTTTATTTCCGAACAAACTGTATTAACCCAAGCCACCCTCCTTTAAATCTACCAATCTTCTTACAAATGAACTCAAATCTCAATAGCAAAGAAGCAAGTCAGCTCTCGCGTAGAGGAACACTCTCCCGTTCCAGCTGTTCGCTCAACAAACGATCAAATGGGAGCGCTCAAGGCAGCCCGGTTTCCTTTTTCCTTCCTCTGAGCAGAATAAAACTTGTTGATTCCCGCAACTGTCCCAAAAAGGTCGAGAGATTGACGTGTCTTTTACCTTAACCTTTTAAAACGCCTCTTTTATTTACTCTTCCCTCGCCTTTTTCCAGTTTTCTATATCTTATAAGACGACAGCTCGGAATCAGACGTAGGAATCCTCAATTCCTCTAGCTTTGAGTCGTTCCTCGGCTGATGCTTGGTGAACTCCGCTCCTCGCGCCTTGGTGAACGTGATGAAGATCACATTAGCGACGATGAGGACAGTGCAGATCCCGTAGAACACGGCAGCCCACTGAAAAGAATTCCATCTACTGCATATGACATTTTAAAGACCGTACCTCAGAACGTTCATAGTGAGGAACGAGGAGGGCGACGACGGGTGGAAGGATGAGTCCGACGACGCTGTTTTGCGCGGCGATGATGGAGGACAGGACGTGGGTGTACTGCAGGGCGACCTGGAAAGCGAATCCATCACAGAATATGTTGGAAAAGTTTCATTAAGAAAAACTGATTGAAAGGTTGTGTAGCGAAAGTGTTATAAACAAATCCTATGGGCTTATTTACCTGGATTCCTTGTTTTGATAAGGAAAGGAAAGACATAAAATCTTAAAGTTCCCTTTTCCCAGTCGTAATTTTCAATATAAGAAATTCCTTGATCTTTGAAACTTCACGATTCCCCACCACAAAGCGTTATGGAATCCATATGCTCTTCTTTACTTCCAAGGCAGTTTAAGTACCTTTGCTTTTTCTAAAGAATTGAAAGACCTAAAACCAGAAATTATCTCCCTCTTCCCGCTCGTGCTTTCCATTATAACGACGTATTCGATCTCTTAGCTTCTCCTGCACAATTTCCATAAAAATGAAAATCTTACAATCTGGCTGATGTTCATCAGTCCTACGTTGTGGACGCTCATCACGGCGATCATAGTGAACAGAGCAATGGCCAAGACTGTCAGCTCCGAAGAGGCGAACATCAACACAAAGAAGGTGACACATCCTCCGATCTCCACAAGACCCGTGAAGAAGATATAGCGGATGTAGTCGCCCACACAGGTGGCGCGATCCAGGAACACTCCAGTGATCGGCTTCACAATGATGGCGATGACGTGGGGCACGGCAGCGAGGTAACCCGTCTGCCGAATGTCCGTTTTTACGACCTGAAGAAGGACCTTTAGCAGCTTACTGAAGGATCAAGGTTACTGTGTTGACGTAGATAGGTCCGTAGAGGACAAAGATCTCGTAACAGATTGAGTCGGCGAATGCGCTGATAATGATGCCCCAAACCGATGTGGACTTTAGCATCTGACCGTAGGGAATAATCTGCTTCTTCTGAGACACTTTGGGAGCATCTTCGTCGACGGCTGGGGCGATCTTACTAGATGCGAGCCTAAACACCAACTCCAGTTCAGCTGCTGTTGGTGGAGACGAACCAGTTCTTGTGGGGTGTGTTGGAGTAGAAGATGAAGAACACCGTAAATATGGCGATGGAAAGAAGGCCGTACAAGTAGTAGACGGCAGGCCACCCATAGGTAGAGGTGCAAGCATAACCTGCATTTAACATGGCTGACATGGGCCCGATCTAAGCGTTGAAGGACGTCTGATGAGAACTGAATTGGGCGGTGTTACCTGGTAACTGCATGTCAGAATGGAGACGAATAAGGCTTTGGATGTGGCCTTTCCCCAAGTGGTTGGCACGGCTCCACAGGCAAGGTTGGCAAAAGCCATGGCGAATCCCTGGAATGTAGGCACATAAGGAGAACGTCATCAGTTACCAGAAAACCCATGAATTCTAAGACCTGGACTGTGCAGCTTTCAGTGACTTTAGTATGCAATTCTTAACTCATTTCTTAGGGCACCTACAAAGATGTCCATCTGGTGCATAGGCAGTGCTCTCATACGATACTCTTTTTAGGCTCTAGTGAGTTCGTTTTTTTTGCAGTTTTCAGCATTATTCCCTTCTGTGCACCAAATCCAAATATAAGGAGCCCGTTACCAGCTACCATATACCCCATCGCTTCTGCAATTTTGACCCGTCTATCTCTCACTGATGCTTTTGCAATCAATTTTATACATATTCATATCTTAGGGAAAGTGCGAGAGATGTCCATCTAGTGCATTGATAATGCTTTCTGCTGGCTGAAGTGATTGTGTCTTCTTGGCTTGCAGAAAATATGTAGCAGATCTTCAAACCGCCGGCTTGGATAGCAGAGTAGAGTTTTTTTAGTTTTAGGTATTATCCCGTTGTGATTTTTTCTTATGTGCTTCAAATGTGAAACATGAAACCTTACCTGGAAGAAACGAATAACCAGGATCCAGTAGAAGTTAACCGAGGCCAGTGGCATCAGCATTGTAGCCACTGCGGACAGATATCCCGAGAGGGTGAAACTCAGCCTCAGTCCGATGTGGCTGGTAAGCCAGATGGACGGGAAAGTGCCGGCAATGGCTCCGAACGCCACCATCGACAGAATCCATCCTTCCTCATAGGGGATGAACACCGATGTACCTGAATACTTGTGACTTTATCTGCTCCGAACGGGTGATCTTACTGCTCTTGTCAGCGGGTTCCATGCAAATAACAGTGAAGTTGAAGAGGACCGTGTTTGCATAGTGGATGGACATGCATATCAGCGTGAGGAGCAAGATGGCGGTCCGAAGAAGCTCCATGATGCTGAAGCGCAAATGGATAAGTTGAAAGGACAGCAGCCCTTTTATCTGACGACAAGGAAGTTCTTTCGTTACTCTTGTGTGTGGTTCGTTAAGAACAGGTTCTCCTTGACACTGTTCATTACTTCTTCTCAATGTTGCGGAGCGCACAACTGTAGCCGAATGTGGTGCACTTTATAATGAAGTTGGAGAGGTGGGATAATGGGTATTTTGTGCGCGCAGGGTTACATCCCTAGGGAAGCATCTGGAGAAGTGTTTTTGAATGTTTCACTAGTAATTTTTAACACGAGTGGTTGGAGTAATGAGAGGTCAAATGGTGTCAGCGATCAGTGTGATCAGTCAGTTAGATCAGGACTTATTAGTGTCGCATGTTTTATATTTTAGGGCAACTTTCAAATCTGTCCTTATGGGCATCCCTATCCTCTTATGGGCATCCCTATCCTCTACTCCTCTAAAGGCACAAAACTCCTCCTAGTCATCTAATGGCACAAAGCTGTGCTACCACATAAAATGCCGTGGCTGCCGACAATGATTTTGTAAAGCAAATAGCTTCGTAGGGTCCTGAAACTGATAAACCTTGTGAGATTGTGAGCTTCGAACCGGTTGAGCCAGCTTTCCTGGTATGCTGAAGATGGCACAAAGGTCCTTGACTAGGAGGAGCACATGTTTGTGCCATAAGGAGGTCTTTCCCGTAATTATATGATTAGTAGGAAGGGGTACCATAATCCTTTCTATGGCAGTCTTTCAAATATCTGATTTGCAGTATCCAAGAAGAAAGATAGAACCTTTGAAACAGCAGTTACACTTTAATGTAAATGTGTCAAGACGACATTGTGTGATAATTTGAACCAACGACCGTGTTCCTTACTGGTGACGAGACTTCTTTTTCCTTCGGTTCCTTTCTTTCCCGTTTCTTTCGAGAAAATTGTGAGCGATCGACCCCGATGATCCGTGTTGACAATTTTTTGTATCGATCGGCGAAGAGCAGCCCACTTTTACGTTGCATTTTTTGGCGAGCAAGTAACTTCATTTGCATTTTTTAGAAGTGGCGCTTCAAGGTCGGGCGATCAAGTGACTTGGGAACGCCGTTCCACCCGCGCCGACGTCGGTGTGTGTTGCTCGGGGACGCCATTACTGAACCAGTCGCAGTTTGAAATTGAAGGGTAATCTCGCATCTAGGACTACAAGACTCCCCTATCTGAAGAAGAAATGGAGCTAGATAGCTAGGTGATCTGGACGATCAGTGGGAGGAGTCACTAACCTTTACTTGTAGTGGTAACCACAAAGTGTCTTCAAGCAGGAGATAAAAATTCTAAAAAGTACTACTCAATTCCATTGCAATCTTGCGGGATTAAGTTTTGTTTACCGTTCCGGTGCTGCCTTTATTTCTGTAACCGGTTTCCATCCACTACCCTCATTTCACTACCGTTATGGCTCCGAATTATAAGCAAATGTGTCTGCTTCACACAGGTTTGTCGATGTTTCGTGACGAAAGAGATAAATTCTCCGTTCACCTCGTACGTTTTCGGGTTTGTATTGGTTGAATGGCTGTGTTTCCTTGTGGTTTTGCTCTCCAAATATGTCTTATACGCCATTAGTAACTGACATAACTTTATTCTACAGAAGACACTGTGCAGAAGTATGGCTACCTCTTTGTCGAAGCAAGATATATCCCTCACTGAGGGAGCGTCGCTGTCCATTTAGCTGGCTTCAGCTTCGTCATCGTCACAAAGGACACGTTGGTGATCAGCAGTACAGCTACGATGCCGTAGAACAAAGTGGACCACTCGTCATGGCTGTAGTGAGGGGCGACCAACGCCACTATGTGAGGCAATAGAAGCCCGCTAGAACTATCCAGCGCAGCCACTCCAGAGGAGAGGATGTGGGTGTACTGCTGAGCAATCTGCAAGCGATATACTGTAGTAGTATTACTGTATGCCAGAGCATACCATGTGGCTTCCACTCATGATGGCGATGTGATGAAGACCACTGACGACGACGGTCATGGTGAAGACGGCCTGGGCCAGCAGCGGAGTGTCCGACTTCAGCACGGTTAGAAGCATGAAGCTGCCGGCCATGCCGAGCTGGGAGATTACGGTGAAGAGAACGACGCGGAGGCGGTCGCTGATGCAGGACGCTTTGTCGAGGAAGAGGCCGCCGAAGAACTTTGTGGCGATGGAGATGAGATAGGGAGCGGAGGCAAGGACTCCCGTCTGCGCTACATCGAAACCCAAAATCTGGAAAAGCGAGATTGCTGGGGAGACTTGGAGAAGGAGGATAAAAAAGGTCATACAATTGTATAATCGATTGTATAATCGCCAATCTATCATTGCCGTTCTCGGGTCCCGCCACTAAAATTTTGTGACCCCGAAAAAAACTGCAGAATGTCTAAATAAATAATGGATACGCTCAGGCACTGTTTTTGTCGCTTCTGAGTGCACTTGGGAGCAGATTGTTCGGCAGATCTTTTTGTGTCAATTGCGCAAAGTTCTGGCTTATCAACTGTCAACAGTGCCTGTTAGGATGTGTCCCCTAGTATTTTGTCCATTAGAGTTTATATCAGCTCCTAAGCTCTTATTCTTTTAAGATAGTATCTACAGTTCAACAACATCTGAGAGGCGCTACAAATCTTGATAAAAAATAGTCCAATCTGTGGTCTCAAAATTTAAACCACTCGGATATGAGCACTACCACAAGAGGCCAACCTTATTAACGTAGATGGGTCCATACAAGAAGAAGATCTGATAGCCTAGGGCATCTCCGAGCCCAGTGGACATGATGCCCCAAACAGAGAACGACTTCATGATTGACTTGTAGGGGACGGCTGGGCGAGCCTTCTGAAGCCTCGGCTCCTCATTTGTGAGTGGCTTCTCCCCGGACGGCGAAAGAGGGATTACTGTATTGAACTGGGCAAATCTGAAATGGATCGGGTCATTACATTCCCTGCTACCGTATTCCTACCGGCTTTTGTAGGGTGTGTTGTTGTAAACGACAGAGAAGAGGAGGATGCAGAGCAGTGTGCAAATTCCAAATGTATAGTAGACCCATCTCCAGCCATAGACCGAGGAGCAGAAGAAGCCAGAGGCCGACGTGGCAAAGAAGGGTCCCAACTGGAAATTTTCGTTTTCATAGCAGTTCATTATACTGTACCTGGTAACTGCAGGTCAGCAAGGACACAAAGAGTCCCTTCTGAGTCGCTCCTCCCCAAGTGTGCGGAATGATTCCGATGGCCACGAAGGCGGCGGTCTTCGCGAATCCCTGGAGGAAACGAACTCCCAGAAGAGCGTAGAAGTAGTCGGAGGCGAGAGGAACGGCCAATGTCGCCATTGCGGAGAGCAGTCCGAAAAGGGTGAAGCTCTTGCGGAGGCCGAGCACTTCAGCTGCGTGGATGGAGGGAAGTGTTCCGATGATGCTGCCAATGGCTACACTGGACAGTAGCCAACTTTCCTCGTCAGGAGTGTAGAAGCGGGATTCTGGAGGGAGAAGGGTAAGTGTCGCAAAACGGAGTAGCTGCTGTGGATTCTAGATAGATTTACAAGTCCTGCTCTAACTGATCTGCCTAACTTTTAACAAGGAGTATCCATAGAAAAAGAGCATAAGTGCGTCGTTCTTGATGGTTTTCGAAAAGTCTAATAGTAGCTGCAGAACAGCTACAAAAAGCAGGCTTTTTTTGGGCTATATGGGCCCTTTTTTAGGAGCATGAAGCCGTCCCGTTTTTTGGGACTACTATTTACAAACTATATGCGCTCTAAGAAAGGCTAAAGTGCCATATCTACCTGTTTTCGGAAGCTTACCATTTGCAAACGATACGTTCTCGCTCGGATTCATGCAAATGACTGTGAAGTTGAACAGTACCGTGTTGGCTATGAGAAAAGCCATGCAAACGAGCGAGATGAATAAGACCACATACCGAAGAATGTTGGCCATCGGTCTGCCGATTCTGAAGTTTGTCATATCACTAAAGGAAACACAAGAAATTGGATCCCGCGCTTCGAGAATGTTGTTTCAGTGTTCACCTTCGATCGTCTTAAGTAGCGTGCATCGTAAAGGGGAAAGCCCACCTCGCGGAACAGCGTGACTTACAACGTAGGGTACAGTACCTCTGATGTGGGTACTTGATCAACGAACAAACGCCTGTCTCTACTTCAGTCTATTGTTTTGACAGTATTTGGAAGACTAGGCTGATGTCATGGCGGTAGTTCTCTAAGTTAGGCTTTGATCGGTCAGAAACAAACAGAACGAGGAAAACAGGAATGGTTGTTACGCGGAGCTGTATGTGGGAATCCCCACAACACTCATCTTTGGTCGTCAGTATCTAGACGCCTTCAATGGTAAAAGATGAGAATCGTTGCCTAGGTTCCACGTTATACGAGCCCGTCCAAATCATCAGCCAAATCGCTGGCGCCGACAGCGAAGGCACCACAAAAAGGGAGGCGTTACTCATTAAGTTGCAGTTTTGCTTGCTTTTTTGTTTTGCAAGTTTGCTTTCATGACCAGAGATCTTCTAAAAGAGCTGCAACTGGGTCCGCCATCAATATCCGGTTGTTATGGTGCTTTTCCGAACTCATCAAGCCCGCCAAAATCGTCAAGAATAAACAAGCTGGGACTCAAACTGGATATTAGCCGCAGGGGGGCACACTCCTTATACCATAGTCACGGAGACAACCTAATCATATAGTTCACGTTCTGTGGCTATCAATGGCACTTAAGCCGAATACAACTAAAAAAAAACTTAATGTACTTAAAATGTACTTAATTGGCTACTTCCTTGAGCTGGATCTTCGAAAGGGTCTTCGAGCTGAAAAAAGCACAAAACACTAACAAAAACTTTCAACACCCATTTTAAAGAACAGGAACACTCATAAAAAAGAAAGCAAACAAGAATAGACCTTCTTTGATCATCCACAGACATATAAAAATGGCGCACACTTATACGTCGCGCAAAACATCGCCTACATTTTCTTTAAAAGCGCCATATACCTTGCAATCTTCGAAAAGCGCTCCTTGAATATGCCAGCTGAATAATCGTCGCTACGGCCCCGTATTCTCCAATGGAGAAGAAACAAAATGATTCGGAAGACAAAACTGAGAATTTAAGACCACCACAACCGACGAAGAATTAAAACTAAAGAATCATCAGCATCTTGAATCAGTACATTAGTCATCTCCCTGAAAGAGGAAGCAGGAGGATGCTGCATGCATGGAGCAACACATCGGCGTGTACCGATTTCTGTCCACTGAATGGCTTTGAAAGACCAGATTGGTCACTTTCCTGAAGAGAAGTGGCGGAGTCACGCTTGTGAACAAGAACTAAGGGTGCTTCAGATATGTCATTCTGGTCGAGTGGTCTAAGGCGCTGCGTTCAGGTCGCAGTCCTCTTCGGAGGGCGCAGGTTCGAATCCTGCGGATGACAGACATTTTTTGTTCTGCTTTAACGAACAGAATAATGTCCTTAAACATGTCACAATTGTTTTTATTGGTCATCTTAAGAGTTTCCAATATTATCACCAGGCCTTGGGTCCATATCGGTAGCCATATCCGTGGGGAGCTGCGTAGCCGTAGCCGGCGTCGTGTCCGTGGGCGCTACCGTAACCCTCTGAGTGGTCCTTTTCGAAGGCGTCTCCACTTCCGTACTTCTGGTGGCCTCCGTAGTTGTAGTTCGACCAGTCGGCCTTCTCCCCGTGGGCGAACTTGTCGGCGTAGCCCTTGTCGCCGCCGTGGCCGTGCTCGCTACCGTATCCACTACCATATCCGTGGTGAGGAGAGGCGCCATAGCCGTAGCCTCCGTAGGCGCCTCCATGGGGCCAGAAGCCGTCGGCGAGGGCCGAGGCGACGACGAAGGCGGAGAGGACGGCGAGGAGACGGAGGGAGGACATGAGGAATGTGATGATCATCTGAGGGAGAGGGTGTTAAAAGCGAGGAAAGTAGGTCACAGCTTTCGTTTCGCTAACGGAGGACTCGCAGAGAAGCGTGGTTGAACGGGTTTCAAGCATGTTCGCTTAATGATGCGACCTACTTTTCCCACATATAACTCCGTTCTCCCTTGCAGTATTATCACACTCCTCATGTCCTCCCTCCGACTCCTCGCCGTCTTCTCCGCCTTCGTCGTCGCCTCGGCCATCGCCGACGGCTTCTGGCCCCATGGAGGCGCCTACGGAGGCTACGGCTACGGTGTCGCTCCCCACCACGGATATGGATACGGTAGTGGATACGGTAGCGAGCACGGCCACGGCGGCGATAAGGGCTTCGCCGACAAGTTCGCCCACGGGGAGAAGGCCGACTGGTCGAACTACAACTACGGAGGCCACCAGAAGTACGGAAGTGGAGACGCCTACGGAAAGGACCACGCCGAGGGTTACGGTAGCGCCCACGGACACGACGCCGGCTACGGCTACGCAGCTCCCCACGGATATGGTTTCGGCTATGGACCTAAGACTTGGTAAATTGTCAATGTTTGTTCCGGAAAATAAATAAAAGTATATGTCTGTCGTTTTTTCTTCCACATGTTGTTTTCGGGACACGCTCATGACATTCGAGACAGTATTACAAAAAAACCTGTTCTCAGATCACTCTCACAAACACTCTTGATTAAAAAGTTGGTCAGAACTATCTGTTTTCATATATGGACCCAGCGAAGGTAGATTCAAGAGGAAGTAACATTTTTGAAGATCAAAACATGGTGCATACGGATACCTTGCTCTATCTCCCTGAACAACTTCTGAATAAGGACTAGGAAAGCCTCACGTGAGAACAAATAAAAGTTTATTGCCTTCCAAATAGGTGGCACTCGAGATGAATATACACCCACTACCACTCGTCGATACCGTTGCTGTGGATGGTTTGCAGCACGACCACGGGCTCTTCGCTCTTCTCGTAGTTGCTTTGACGGAAGCTGAACTTGGCCCTGGAGCGGATGTCGACGCCTGACCAGGAAGCCGGCTTCATCCTGGTGATGAGAACGAAAATAATGTCCGAAACGATTAGGACTCCGGAGATCCAGTAGAAGAGGATAGTCCACTGAAGTAGATAAGGGATGAATCTGCCTGGAGAGATCACTTACCTCAGAGTTGTCATGGTTGTGGGACACGAGCGCCACAAAGCGGGGAAGCAGTAGGCCGATTAGCCCGTCAAGCAGGGCGATGACCGATGAGAGCACATGGGTGTACTTTCCTGCTACCTAGAGTCAAAATAGTCATTAAAAAGGAGCCGATTTGTGACTCACAATGTGGAAGGCACCCATCAAGCCGATGTGATGCAGTCCACTGACGACGATGGCGCAGATGAAGACGACTTCGGCGAGCATCGGAGTGTCAGAGTGGAGGAACGTGAGGCCAAGAAAGCTCACAGCCATGAGGACTTGGGAGAGCGCCGTGAAGAACATGACTCGCGTCGTGTCGCTGACACATGTGGCTTTGTCCAAGAAGATACCGCCGAGGAATTTAGTGAAGATGGAGAAGACGTAGGGAATGGCAGAGAGGAGACCGGTGTTGGTGACGTCGAAGTTGAGGACCTGGAAGGGCAAGGGTTCAGAATCTGCTCGGATTGTGCATCTAACGAATGCGGTATGGCGAAGGGACTCCGGAAGACAGTCATCTATGGGGGTGTTCTACACAAAAGACAACAAAAGAGCGAAATAAAGAGACCAAACAAGGGACAAAAAAGAGCAAAAAGAGCGAAAGTCGAAAAGAGCAAAAGTCCAAAAGAGTGAAAAATTAAAATTAAATTAAACGCCAAAACTCTTGAACCAAACATCAGGACTAAGCGTAAGCCTAAGCCGGATGGGTCCGGGTTAGTCCGAAACTGCGACAGGTTCATTTACGGTAGAATCACACGCAAATCAAAATTTTTTAATAAAAAAAAATAAATTCTAATTTTTTGCTCATTTTTCCTTTCGCTC
>KN171085.1:1565-12628 GCA_000757755.1 Steinernema glaseri
AGGAAGACCGCGTTCCACGTTCTGCAAAGTTCACCCTGATTCAGGAGGCTGCTAGACTGGGGATTACGGTATTCCTGCCACCCATCTGGCGCTTGGACCGCTCAAGGACCTCCTCGTCGCGGCGTGTGGCATCGCGGATGTTGTCCAGCTTCTCGAAGAGCGCAATGATAAGCGTCATGTAGTTGAGCACGTATAGTACCAGTACCCTGAACACAGTAAGTTTAGGGGTACTGTAGGGACCACCCACCTCGTTAGATGAGCCCTGAGCGCCGTCCGTGGATGGTAGTTCTCCAGCTTACCGATCAGGTCGAAGATCATTGGAAAGACGTGTGTGATCGTCGCCACCACCGTAGGCACCTGACACAAAAAGGTCCATTCCGAGGCTCCCGACACGATCGCCCTACCTGATTCTTGGTGAAGAGGTTGCCAGTGGCCTCGACCGTCTTGGAGGACTGCACGGCGAAGGAGATGCAGTAGATGGAGAAGGCGAGCATGGCCAGGATGACCGCGTTCGCGAAGACCCGTAGCGTGAACTGGAGGCAGCGGAACTTCTGGTATTTGTCGACCCGAGACTCGGCGATCGACTCCCTGAGTTTGATGATCATGGCCATGATGGTGTTGCCGGCGGTCTCCGAGTTGCCGATGGTGTAGTCCCAGCCGGTGAACACCTTCCAGTTGAAGATGTACTGCTCCGCCTTGCTCCCCGCCATCTTGCTCATCCGCGCGTTGGACGCCATCCTGAAGGTTCAGGGTTAGCGTTCCGGGAGACACTGATGGAGGGGTCGGTTTTTCGTTTTTTTTTGTTTTTTTTTTTGCTAAAAAGGAAGTTTTGGTTGGGATTCAAGTTTCAGTGGTGTAAAGGGTGATCTTGGCAGGAGTTCAGGTGCAGATCGTGTCGAGACCTCAGACGCAGCAGGAACCGCATTTATATTAGATAGGTTCCCAGAAAATATCCGTTCTCTTCAGGGCTTAACCCTTTTCAGTATTGTCTCCCTAGGTCCCACAGCGAAAACACCTACTTCCTGAGGATAGCGAAGAAGCTGTAGCCGAAGATAAGGAGCGTGATGACAAAGTAGGCCAGCGGCAGTGCGTAGCGCACATTTGTGCCGACGTAGTCGTCGTTGCTGTAGTACCCATAGAAAAGTGGAGAGTAGCGCAGATAGCCCTAAAGGAGAATGAGTGTCAGGCGATCGCGGCGGGACCCACGTCGAAGTGCCAGACGACTTGCAGCTCGTCCGCGTGCTTCCTCTCCTCAGGTGGAATCACTTTACGCGAGTACGTCGAGTTCCATCTTCTTGTGTCTGCGGCCGCGTCGGCGAGTGCCTTAAAGGGTCAAGGAATGTGGTACTATAGTTTTCGTTGTGGGACCCACCTCGGGGACGACGATGAAGGCGACGATGAGGAAGGTGATGCAGATGTTGACGAACACGACCCAGCGGAGGAAGGTGAAGTAGGAGGAGACGACGGAGCCGAAGTGACCTGAAGGAGGTGAGAAAGGTGAGCCACAGGGAGGCGGATACTGTACTCTCGATCTTCTTGATCTTCTGCTCCCAGGGGATGAAGTAGATGTGCACGTTGCTGGCCCAACGCAGGAAGCTTCGCCACATCTTGGACATTTCCTGCTTGCAGAGGTGCGAGCGGGAGACGCGCGACTCGTGCTGCTGGAGGTACTTCTGCGCTAGCCTGAAGAAGAGTGACCCTGATTCAGGTCCAGGGAAAGTTTCCCAGCCCCTCTCTTTGATACTTATCCCTAGTCGCCGACCTGAGCGTCCGCCGTTTCCGGTTCATGTTCCACGCCTGGCAGCGCAGCTTGCCGATCACCTCCTTCTTCTTGCGGATCTTGTCCAGCAGCACTTGCCGCGTCATCGGCCGGCCCTCATCGTCCTCGTCGTCGTCGTCGCCCTTCTGGCCGCCGCCGGATCCTCCGCCGAGGAACACATCCGCCTCTCTAGAAGCACGCGTTGCAGTTGAGGGGACTTGATGAGAGTTGGGAATGGGGACCTTGAAGACCCTGAATATCAGGTAAACGACCCTTTTACCTGATAAAAAAATTTAAAAAAAATTAAAAAAAATCAAGACTTTAAGACTCTCTTTTAGTACGTGTGTTCTTTGGTGTGGGAGGTTCGCTTATGGTTACTCTACAACTCTACAGCCTGTCCCGCCACGAGAAGTAACGCCCATAGCGTGGACTTGTATCACATTAAGTAGGATTGAACGATTTATGCCAATGCAGCCCTTTACCTATATCATATTCTGGGTCGTGAGCACTTGTAACTCTCGTATGACCGTGATCTTAGGCGATCTTAATACAAAACAGCGATTCATTCTTTCGTTGTTTTTTTCTTTGCTGTTTTATCCGGGTGCGGTGATCTACAGTATTACCAATCCAAAATAGGACTTAAATTGGATTTAAAAAGATCAAATAAATTTCTGTGGCTTCTGGCAGCATTCTCACATTTATAAAACACTTAAAAACTATTAAAATATCTTTCACGGATATTCTATATGCTCTTGGTCTCAGATGGATGACCTGATTCTCCCCGTCCCTCTATCTTGATCACTGATCTCTTCCTCGTGGACAAATTAACATCCTGTTTCCCCGTCGGCCGGGAAAAGCCCTCTCTCCATAATTCGCCAAAGATGGCCACTTTCCGGCGAGCTTCGATCCTCCCAGCAGGAGAGTTCTTCGCTCGAGCCGAGAACCCGACGAAGTGTAAATCGTTGTTTTCGCCAAACAAATAGTGGGATAGTGGCACTCCGATTGGCGGCTTTGTTTGTGTTTAGGGAGCGAAAAGTGCGATTCGCTCGATTTACGATGTGCGTTCGGGTGAGAAGGCGGACGCATATTTATGGCGAGCGTGTGGAGATCTAAGCGATTGGCGAAGGTGTGCTCGCTGATCTGCTGACCGGCTGATCGCCAATTCATTAGTCACTCGCCGAGAGCGATGTCATCCGCGGAGGAATGAATCAAGTGGTCACTTTTTAGCCACGTTTTGGAGAAATCAGCGTTAGCTGTGGATTTATTGAGGAGAGAGCTGGCCTTGCACGCTGGGGAAGCCAAGATGAATGGAAGAAGGTTGCAGTGGGTGGCTGCATCAAGGGAAAAAAATCGATCTATCAGAGGTGAGCAATTCAGTGATCAATTTGGCGAGCGATTTGGACGATTTTCAATTATTTATACTATATAAAAAATGTAAACTTTGGAGTTTTTGACATCTGAGTTTTGAGTTTCTCACAGCCCTCGTGGGGGATTACCTTTGAAATCGGCAACAATTGGCTTAAAACGAAGATACGCCTGAGGGGATCGTCTTATAAGAAGTAAAATATCGAGCGTAACTAAATGTTCTATGTCCAATATGTGAACAGGACCAACGAACTGGACAAAACAGGATTCGAGAAGCACTGAAGGGTAGCTAATCATTCAAAATGTACCCATACTTTAAAATCAGGTAGGGTAATGCAAAACGTCACGATTTTTGAAGAATAGAGTCGACAACGATTGATTTAAAAGGATCGTCTTATAAAGAGTAGAATATCGAGTATAATTAAATAATCCGTATCCAATATGTGGGCTGGACCAACAGGAAGGGTATGAACTGGCGTGAATCGGATTCTAGAAGCATTAAAGGGTAGCTAATCATACAAACTGCACCTACACTTCAAAATAAGGTAGGATAATTCGAAAGGTCATGACTTCTGCACCAAAAAGCCTTACGAACTCCATGTAACCCCACCAGTCCATACTTCACAATGGGGAAGATAAAGCCATGTTTTACACTGCATAAGAATGTCGTTCATCTTTAGATTCTCCCTACCTCCGTTTCACCCCCATCGGCCTCACGGTCTCACTAAGGAGCTCCTGGTTCTCCTCGATGGTCGTCTCGAGGGTGGGTCTCCTGGGATGATAAACGTCCGCGCGCCTCTCCACCTCGGGAGACCTCCGTCGGAAGGAGGAGGCTACGGTGGAACGTGTGTTCCTCCGGAACACCGTCAAGAAGTCCATGAACATGGAGGGCCGTCGCTGGAACGCCGCCTCGTCGCGGACGCTCAGCGACGGGATGTCCACGGGGTGCGAGAAGCGCGTGTACCGGTCCATGGCAGGTCAAGAAGGGCAGGAAGGTGAGGAATCAGGGAATCAAGGAATAGAGACGTTAATTGGCGCGGGGGAGGCTCTGGTCAAGCAGAAAGTCGCCGACGCTGCCAGAGGGCCGCCATCGCGTCGAAGTAGAAGACGCAACTGTTGACGCGGGCCGATCGGCGCCCTCCTAATCAATGATTATTCCCATCGTCTTGGAGTCCTCCGCCGCCCGACCCGCGTCACAAGCAGCTTCGGATGATCTACGACCCCGCGCCCCCGTCATAGGGGGCGCCCACCCCGGCGTGGAGCTGCATTCCGTGGCATGTTTGGGAGACCCGGAACCCCGAACCCGATAGCTTGAAATTTGATCCACATTTTGTCGCTTTTTTATTGTGCTCCGAAACTACGAGGCACTAGCCCAGCGATCTAAGTATGCTCTTCAAAGCCTGAAGAAATTAGAGTTGATGAGAGGCCAGAACGGATATCTTTCCCTCTTGGTGTATTTGATCATTTTAAAACCGTATCTGATCTTCCTGAAGGTGTCTGATCAACACAATCACCAATGGATAAAGTGTGCCAAGACCGTGTGTATAATTAGGGTCCATATTTTATCTTTTTTTACTGTTTTTGTGGCATTAATGAAACCAAAAGTGGGTCAAATGTCACCCAAAATATTTTAGAGCAAATACACACCACGTAGAAGGCATATTCGTCGCATACTGAGCTCAAAAAGCGCTGGAAGCTTCTGGCATTTGGTCCTAAACCTGACCACGAAACTCTTGCAACTTCTGTTGGTTTCATATCAGGATTGTCCCCGATCAAACCCATTCTGGACGACAGAAGAGCTCACTTTGGCATCTAATGACTGTTCTGTTACAGGGTGTCCCAAAAAGACAAAAAAAGACTCCCCGTCTCGGTTGAAAATTCTTCTTCAAGGAATCTTGTAGTCAAGGGTCTACTGTATGCTAATCAGAGAGTGATTTTGATCCTGGTTGCCTTACGGTACCCAAAAAAAAAAAATAAAAACGTCGAAAATCTCGCGATTTTTTTTGCGATATTTGCGCCCGATTTTTTGCCGTGGAGCGTTTGAAGCGCTTGTACCATGGTATGAGGAGTCCGAAAATTAAAAAAAATACGTCGCGTAGAGAGTTTAGTTTTCTACGCGTACAGCAGCGGTTCACACGATGGTTCCAAAAAAATGTTATGGGTTTATGAGAATTCATGAGAATTTATGAAATGAGAACTTTTGGGACACCCTGTACAGTCAGTGGTCCACATGACACTTAAATTTTTTCAGTTTAGTTGTAGTCAGCCCTGTTTCGGCTATTCATCTCTGCCCCCAACACAGCTCCTCGGAGGACGAATTCGGAGTTGCGTTTGATTGATGGACGGCGCGCTGCGGTGTAAACGCGACTGACACCCCGCTTGATTGTAAGTCGTGACAAATTTGTCAGCAGAGGTGAGGCTGTTGTGGCACCACCACAAGAAGGAGCAAAAAGAGTCAGTAAATGTTAAGTTGTTCTAATCAGAGTATTCATAGAGATTCCCACAACATTTAATTCATCACGCTCCTGCGGGGACTCGAACCCGCGTCGTGCGTTTGGCAGCGGAGACGTTTGCCTCTGAGCCACTCGCACACATGAGTTCATGGGACGTTCGCTCTGTCTAATACCGATCGGCACTTCAAATGTTGCGGAGCGATTCATCACTTCGTTGGATAAACAGAGATTGCGTGATTTTTGGGAAATGTGTTGTGCGTGGTCGTTGCAGGAGTTCCGGGTGGGCCTATGGCTTTGGAGCGACGTTCTTTTGATAGAACTGTTCTTTGAAAGCGGTGAATCGTTGTTTTAATATCGAGATGCAATTGGTCTCACGCCGATTCGAAGGGCCTTGATTCTACTTTGACTGACCCGATACTTTTAAGATTTACTCACCCTGTATGCATGCCCTTTATGTTTTTAATTTTCATTACGCAACAGCTGAACAGTTGGGTTATAATTTAAAATCCAGGCAGATGGATTAAGGTTGCTGAGTAGGGGTCAACAATGATATTACGGTGGAAAAAGTCATACGGTAAGCGTTAAACGGGTGTTCGACTGGCGACACTTCATAGATCGTTTTACAAACTATGGTATATACATTGTATCTTTATAAAAGTAGGAATCACGGCAATGAGGCTCACAGAGAAGCTAATTACTCATAAAAATAAGAATATGGACTCATCTGGGAATGAACTATACAGAAGGAAATCGTACTTCTTCCGTACTTCTTAAGCCGACAGGTCACATGTGAGCGTCGGCGCTTTTCAGCCTTTGCAATATGATATCGTTGACCTTCCTTCAAAAAAAAAAGAAAACAGCCCGTAGATAAAAAAAATTGTTCTGTTCGCTTAACCGAAATCGTTTTTCGACCATTTTTTTCTTGGTTGAGTTTCGTTTTTCTTTCAGATTGAGAGATTTACTGGAGCTGATCAGCAATCTAAAAGAATTAAAAAAAGCAAAATAAATATTGGTCGAAAGACGGTTTTCGGTCAGCAATTTTGGCAGCCATGCTTGTGAGGCAAAGGACGCAAAATTATAAGTGGCCCAGCACTAGCGCTAGATATCAATCGATCTGTAATCCGATCCGATCTGTTATTATGATCAAGGACAATTTTGCGCCCACAGATCTATAGGACACCAGGTAACCGATAGGTATCCAAAGCATTTCCCACATTACAAGGCATATACGGCTTCTCCCAAGACCTTCTCATTTCCTTGAATCCTGCCACCCCCACGTCCAAGTCCCACCGTTGTCGTACACGTTCTTCCCCCGTCACAATCCTCACGGAGTTTCGCGGGAACACCCTCAACGAGTTTCTAAGCCCTCGTGAAAGATCTCTGAAGAACGTGGCGCCGGGAAAGCCCGGGCTAAGACGGCCTACTTGCAAAAGTATCTTTCCGGAGTGGCGTTTTCTGACGTCCGAAATGACAAATCGGCAAAAAGCGCAAATCGCGCGCCCGAACACGGAAACTCGGCCGTTCGCCATTAACGACGCGCCACTGAGCGCGCGTGACGAGTTGAGCCCCGCGGGACGAACCTTTCGATCTCGTCGAGGAGCAGATCGTACTGCCATCGATGGAGCATCGCGAGTGAACCGAGCGGCCGAGCGGCGAACTACGCCGAAATATGACAGGCCTGTCAATCGCGGCCATCTGAGTGTGATATCCGTGTTGTGAGGGCAAAAACGAGTCGGCCCCGCCGGTAAATACGAGCGCTGAAATATGAGCGCCATCACCGGGACCACCGCGGCTCCCTTTCGGCCTCGCGTGTCGTCACTCCTTTTTTGTCGCGGTGGGACGCGCGCAATTAGCGCCGATGGGCAATCAATTGGATTCGCGCGCGCGCAGTAAATAAACACCCGCAGGTGCGATGTCCCGGAAATGGCGGCGGTGTTGTCCGAATCGATGTGAGTGGGTGCGTTTCGATGTTTCGAAGCGAATTTTGACATTTTGAAGGTTGAAAATTTGGCATTTTTTGGAGATTTTTTTGCTGCAATTGAGCAAGTATAAAGTTTGAGTATGATGAAGGAGAGATTGGCTTCTGAAAACCATTATACGGTGAATCAGAAGTACTGACGGTTCTGTATATACTTAACCAATGCAATTTTCAAATCTGCTCGATGAGCATCTATGCCATGAAATGCGAGACACCAAGCTTTCGGGCATCTTAACCAGAAACAGGCCGCCATTTTGCGTAGAAGAGAACTCAGAATTTGAGACTACAGTTTGACTTGGGACAGGAACAGTTCCGTCAAGTTCCAAATCAAAATCATGGTCTTAGTTTAGTGTTTTTCCTTCAGTTAAGTATTTAAGTGATCTCGGCGTCCAACCTCTGCATTTTAGAAGCATTATTCCAATTGTAACCCTTTGTTATAAATCGTAATTGATGCACATCTAAGTTCTCAAATTGTGGTTGAATTTTTCTGGTTTTAATTCTAGATATATCGTCCTCCTTTTGCTGATGATCATACATCTCCATACGCTCTTCTGAGCAACATCAACAGAAAACGTGGTCTATTTGCCAGTTTCTTCAAAATTCGTTTCTTAGAGCCCGTCTAGGAACACCGAATCCATCAGGATTAGTATCACCAGTGGACACAAGCGACGCGATCGCTCCGATGACGAGGGGGAGAAATTGATTCTGGAGGATCGACAAAGATAACCTTTAATCCTTAATGGAAGTGCAACAGAAGCGTTTATGCATCATAAAGGGACGCGCGCCGATGACGGCTGGTTCATTGAAAATTCGCAATGACCGTTTGTGGCCACAAATGTGCTCGTGAGTCCACGACGGCGTAGGGTTTAAAGTGCACGGACAAGTGGATCATCGGCTATCGCATCCTGTCGGTGTTGCCTCCTGGAAAGGGTGAGCACAGCCTTCTCCAAGAAAAATACACTTGGAATTGTGGCTCAGGGAGCTGGAAAAGCAAAGGAAGTATACAGATATATACAGATCGAATACAGATAAATAATGACCCCTTTATGGCCTTATTTCGACGATGATTTAACCTTATAGAGCCTTCTAAAGCTAAAGACTTTATAATTGGCACTTCTGCTTTTCCCTATGGCTCCGTTTTCGTCTCAAAACTTCCTGTCCTATCAAAGCTTCCCTTCATAAAAAATCCAGCCACTTCTTCCCCATGCCCTTCACCAAACACAATTCTCTTTTTTCGATCTTCTCCAGACCAAATATAAACGTCAAATTCGAGTCCTAGCAGTCCGGGACACCGAGTGCAGCTCTAATCTCATCAAAACGACGATCCTTCCATAATCCCGGAAACGTCGCCTCCCCACGGGGCCCACTTCATTTTGTTTATTTTTTCCCTATGTCGCGAGTTTCGCACGAATAATCGAAAAAGAATTAAAAGTCGATTCCGTGCGAGAAAACAGAAGAACTCGGCGTTGCTCGGCGCCCAAGCGACGCCAAATTAGAATTTTAATGAAACAAACAACTCGTAAAGCGCTTAATGCCCCCGCATCCCATCTGGGACCGGAACCCGCCCGAGCAGAGGAATGCTGCGGGTCCGCTCCCGGCCACTTCCTCCCGATGAAATCATTTCATTTCGACACTCATTTCCCCTTCATTTCTTGTCGAGACCGAGGTCTTGCAGGGAAGGGTTGTAGGAGCTCTGGTTGGAGGGGTTCCACTGGAGCGTGAGTAATCTGTAGAAGAAGATGGCCAAAAAGTGGACCCAAAGAAAGGGCCACAGAAACCGTCAGAGGATGATTTTGGGCAGGTTATTGTTCTACATTAAAACGAGCAGGAAATCTTTAAGAGTTCTGAAAGTGGTACTAAATGAATATTGTCTTATACCTAAGGAAGGAGCACTTAAGCCCATAAAACCAGAAGCATCCATGAAGGAGTCACGAGCCTTCCCCAAGCATGTATGTTTTCAGCCATATGGCGAGTCCGTTATTCTCCCAAACATGGACATAACACTATAAACATTGGCGAAGAGGTCCCCAAAGAGCGCGGTCCCTGAAGGTCGGCATTTGACCAAGGGCATAAGCTGACGCGTTTTAGGAACCGCGTTTTAAGGCTTGAAAATTTTCAGAAAAAATAGGCTAAGACGTCGGAACTTCGGATAGATATGAGTTCAATATGGAATCCAGAAGAGAAAGGCTGAATAAAGATAGGTCACCTTCAGCATCTGGATCTGGCGTACTAGCCAAAGAAGCCTTTCTAACCTCTAATCACAATAGAGAAGTTCAGAAGGTCTCTAACATCAAAAATAGCATCTGAATAAGGGAACCCACGAAGTCGCTACAGAACGACTTCCAAGCAAAGAGACGCCGAAGGACTTACCCGAACGCGTAGAGGATGTCGTAGAGCTCCTCGTCAAGCGTGAGCTTGGAACTGGTACGGTCGCCGAGGGAGCCGCCGAGCCCCTCGCAGGAGCCGGCGACTCCTACGGACTTCCTGTGGAGCGCGTGGGAGGCGCGGCGCACCTCGCCGCCTCCGCTCCGGAGCGAGCTCCGGTCGAGCATCTGCTGGCTGCTGCGACGAGTGGCGCCTGTTGCGCCGGGCGCCAGCGAAGACTTCAGCACTGAGTGCATGGAGACGCTGACGACGGAGGGCCGATGGCGCCGGTGGGCGGACGCTTCCGCCGCCACAGCCGAACAAGGGCCGCCCTTGGCCGCGGGGGTCGCCATGCCAGGACTACTTCTACCTGAGTGCGCGTGGATAAAGAAGGTCGGGCGTACGGTAGGAAGGAGCTGGAGGGGATCGACCGCCACGAACGATGTTTGTTCCATGTGGAATGAATTCGGGAGGCGCGACACGCTAATGAAACTGACAAGGGATCCACCCAGAGTTGAGAGATTAAAGGGGAATGCAATTCGGAGGTCAGCTTTAAAGCCTCCGCATTAGGTAGGCTAGTGGACCTTGAAAGGAACCGCCATGAATAGTGAAGGTCAACCCACAGGTTGAATGGAGACCCTGTGTCAGAAAATTGGACATTGGCGTGTCAAAAATATTGGCAAAAAGAATAAGAAAAATTGGCAAAAAAATTTCTCAGAAAACTGGCAAAAATACGATGGCTAGCTTCCTCTGTTCTGCTTATCAATGTCATGATTCAGAAATGGGGTTAGACGATGAAATCCCCGAGGTGGAGATTATTTTTGGCCCTCTGTTTGGAATTGCCTTAAACTCTAGAAAAACTCCAAATTAAACTTTAATTAAACTAACGCGTTGCGTTAATCAAACTATCCAGGGATCCATTTAACCTAATAGGATAAACCAGCCGTTCTGATTCTGCTCTTCCTTTGAAATAACTCAAATTTGTGGAAACTCAAGGCAATTAGACTTTTGCAACAATTTTTAAAACTCTCTAATTCGATTGTCTTTTTTGCGCTAATTTAAAAAATGTACTTAAAAGCAGGAAACTCTAAATTAAACGCTAATGAAATTAACGTGTCGCGTAAATGAAACCATGACGGCCGGT
>KN171085.1:27494-45879 GCA_000757755.1 Steinernema glaseri
CCATCGGCAAGAAGGACGAAGGAGGTATCCAGGCAGGTATGGACCTAAACGCATGCGATATGTGGACTTATTGTAAGTGACGATGACGTACCTTGACGACCGGACTATCACTTGGGATTTCCACTCGCTCAATCGAGCCATCCCTGGCGTGAAGAACGACATTCTTCTTCTCAGGGTTCTGGCCACACTGGCCATGAGCGTTGTCCCCAAAAGCGTAAACTCCAGAAGTTGTTGCAATAAGCGAATGAAGTCGTCCGGCGGCTACTCCCAAGATCTTCCCAGAATCTTCAGGAAGGGGTATCTTCCTCCCTCCTATGTGCCATTCTTCGCTCCTAAAGACAATAAATACACAAGAGGACAAGAAATGTCGGCGTACCTTTGAATACTAGTCGTTCGCACGGGTCCGCCAAGTTGATAATGGTTGTTGAGGCCCGATCCATAGACCTGCTCTGACGATGCGAAGAGAGAAAATCCGAAGCCGGCGGCGATATGTTTGATGTTCTTATCGTTACAGTAACCCAGTCGCTGGGGCTTGCTCACCGTGACGCCCCGGTGCTCGTTCAGCACTAGGGACGGCGCTGCAAAGCTACCAGAAGCAGATAGACCCGAAGCGTACACCGCAGTGGAGCTCAAGCGTTTGCCATACTGCGTTCCTGGAACAGGTGGGTCGACGGAAGCGGTTAAATTAAACAACTTACTGAGAGCACAGGATAGCAGGCTAGGCGAATTGATCCTTGCGGGGAGCATCTTTACACCGCCAAGCTGATTAGCGAGCCAACTTCTTCAGCAAGAAGCGGGGGTTTCTCAACAGTATCCAGTCGAGAATAGGCAGGGTCGTGCGTGCCGAGACTTCGCTGACATTGAGGAAGGATCGCAAGGTGAAAGAAGATCGCAACATGGAATCGACAGTAAAGAGCGGATGCCTCCGACGTGACTTCTCTGACGTGGATTTGCATTAGATGGCTACATTCCATCACCCGGTTAGGCTCTGGCTTGGGCCTTCAGAACCTGGTCAATAGAAGGCACTACCTACAAAAGGCCAACGTCTGGTGTCATGTTAACATGTTCCGGCTTGTATATCCAATTTCTCGTCGACATCATCTGTAGCAAATCTAAGGAGCAGAGGCTGACCTGGCTGAAGTGGCTTACTGCTCAAGTCAGGGCATTACCAAAGGCAAGGATTCCACAAGAAGTTAACTTCTGCCACCGGTGGCATTATTCAGCGTGAGACATCGTCTGGATGAGTCAGACAAGACATGTCTCGAGACTCTTATGTCTAGACTTATCTGTCTAGACTTACGTTTTGCAAGAAGAGAACTTGCCTACAGCCCGACATGCGTTTGTGTCTGAAGGTCGTTCGAAGACGAGTGTTACGGTAGCCAGCTGTAGGTACTGTAGAATCGTGAACAACGCAGCTCTAAAAGGGTACCTCTTTGTGTCAGCATCATCTTCTTTGCCCTCCCATAAACAGCCTGTCATGCAAGATTAATGGAACCGGACGTTTCCTGCCTCTGTTTGGGTAGTTTGTTTAAATATGTGCAGCCTAGGATTCCTGTCCCGTTCCACGCCTGTTTAGTAGCATTTTTCAACATTTAATGTGTTTGCGCAGTGACATAGATTACTATAAATTAAATAAACAGAACGGCAGCTCTATACGAGCTAATATGTAAACGTTCGGAACGGCTTAGGGAAGTCCGGACATCTAGTGGTGCCCAAACTCGATTCCAGTGAGGTCGACTTCTCCGTCGATGCGGAGTCCGATGTAGTCGGAAGCAGGGTTGCCAGTGCGGTGGGCGAAGGTGCCGATGCGCTCGCCGTCAACGAAGATCTGGATGGAGTAGCTCTCGTTGAAGAAGACCAGGTCGAAGGCGATCTCCTTCTTGAAGGGGAAAGGCCCCTCACGCTCCTCGCCGCCCCACTGGCCAGCGATCTGCGAGTTCCGCACGACCTTCAAGCGAGAGGTGAGCTTATGAGAACGTGGAGAACGCGGAAACCTGTTTCTCCTTCAGGCGAGGGTTGAAGTGGAAGAGGACGTCGCCGTTCTGAGCGACGAAATCGATGTTGAAACGGTCCCCTTTAGGGATGCCGTAGATGTAGACGCGCTGTCCGTCGCGGAGGTGGCCTCCTTCGAAGCGCGTCTCGAAGGGAAGCTTGTAGTAGCGACCGCCCCAGTGGACACCGTTCAGGGAGATGTCGCCCTCCACCTGCATGTGGTTGATGTTGCTGAGAGGGACGCGAATCTCGAACTCGGCGATCTCCTTCTGGTTGGCCAGGATCTCGTACTTGTCCTCGTGGACACGGATCTTCAGGTCGAACTTCTCGCCCTTCTTGAACGGAAGCCCGACGCGCTTCTCCTTGCCCCACTCTCCACCCTAAAGACTACGGTATGCAGGAGCGTGATGGAAACACTAGGATTACGGTCATGCTGTTGAGGACGACTTTTCCCTCGTCGAAGCGGAGGTTCACGTGGAGCGCTACTTGACCCACGTTGGGGCTGATGACGGGCGTGTCGCAGAGAAGGTTCACCGCGGCGCGTGACGCGTCCGAGTTGACCACTCCGTGGATGTTGAGGGTTTGGCCTGCGCTGATCTCGGAGCCGAGCTTTGAGGTGAAAGGCACCGGGACGGCGACATCTCCAGGATGGACGGACTAAAGGATACGGTAGAATGGTGAATTTTGCAGATTTAAACAGTTATATAGAAACCCAGAAGAACACACCAAAGGGATAAACAGGGTTATTCAACGTCGCTAAAACTAGGAAGGTTCAGCTGCAAACCACTTGGTTACTCATTGGGAGCAGATGGGACGTGAGAGGCGCTTTATGACTTTGTTTACGATTAAACTCGTTTCCTGGACAGCTCAGGCGCAAACACAAACTTCGGTTTTCGCCCTCGGCGCGACTATTTGCGAAGGGAAAGCCCACTAAAATCTGTTTGCTGTCACCTTCCTGCAAGGTAAACAAAATACATGGCCTAGTGAATGCCTATGGAAAGCTGCTTGTTTGCTGCGCTCTCCGGGAATACTTTCCCTGAAGGGTAAACAAGATGGCATCTGCACAGCCAGCGACCATACCCCCCTGTAATACCCGGTGACTCACCATGATTCCGGAGCTAGGGAGTGTTTCTGGAAGGGAGAACTCTGTTGACAGCCGAACGAGTGGCGAATGCGAAATGCGAATGCCGATCGGCGGCGTTTCGTTTTTCGGCGCCGCGGGGCTCCTCCTCCACGGAGCGTTGTTTGCCTTCCTTGTTTTTCGGGCGCGGGAACTCCCCCCGAAGAGTTGTTGTTGTCGCCGTGAAATTCGACCGAACAGAGTGGAGCCAATAGAGGCGAGGGACGGTGCAGTGTTCTTTGCTCTGGGCTATGGCCAAAGGAGGGAGAGCTGTAGGGAATAGGACCACAGGAAAATAAGAAAGAAGCAGGTTATGTGTCATTTGTACAGGCGTGTAAAGTTCGTCTGAAGTATGTTGAAAGGGAGACGGGACGGATGGTGATTCACAGCGGATAGCCTTGAAAATTCGGGGATCATCGGGAGCAACACACAGTCGGGGAATGGAATAAAGATAGGAAAACGATTAAACGAAACAGGTAAACGATGGTTCTTACGGGTGAAATAGGGAAAGGACTGATATTGCAGCACGCCTTGGGAGAAAGCGACAGAAACACGTTTTTAGATTCCTTTCTCGTACTAGGGACAGGGCTGAGTATGCAACCTTGTTATCGGTTTACTTGATCAGGAGGGGTTGTTTGCTGGGAGTTACCATATACCATTCATCCCTAGAGATTACATCTGGATTCTAGATGAAGTCCAGATTCTGGAAGCAGAGATGCACACAAAAAAAAGGAGACAAGGAATGATTAGTGATCATCCGGGTCCGATATTCGGGCGACTCATACCGATAGTTTGAAATATATAAAGACTCCTCCGACGTAATTCATGCTCAGCTGCACTTATTTGCTGTAAATGACAGTGGAGATGAATCAGGGAGACATTGTCGATGGATCTGTGGAATTTTTTAAGGCATCTTGGGCCTGTTATCCACTCGCTGGACCAAAACTATCTCCCAGTTCTTTAATGCTGCACTTCTTGTAGAACGTTATATACTCTCCAAGAAAATATGACGTTCAAGGATTTATTCATGCCATGCAGGTTAAAATATGTAACCAAAATAACTAACAATTAAAATTTCGGACTTCCGACTATCTTGGAAGAGAACAGGGATATTCCGCAAGTAACCAGTTATCTCAGTTGATTATACCAACTTTGTCGTATGGTGAGGTGAGGTACGGTTGCAAAACATCTGAGAACAACATTGCACTAGTTGTTTTCGTCTTGCTCTTGTTATCCAAAACATGCGCATTCCAGCTGTCCTTAGCGCAACGGTTCTCTAAAAGGGCATTTGTTCTTTTCAGTGTTACATATTTGGTGTTACATCATCGAGATACTTTTCATTCCATCTGTTGTTTGTTAGTTTGTTATTTTAGACTACTTTTTTATTCTCTGGAGTGTTGCTACTTTTTACACTCGGCTTTGCAAAGCCTTTCCGTTTAACATAATAGCCTCCCACCCCGATGTCATATCCATTTATCAAGGTTCCTGACATCATATTACCATGAGCGATGTCATTTTGTTGCCTAGGCATTTTATAAATATAGGTACAACTCAACCCACATTGCACTGATCATATGACATTTACATCTTTTCATAATTCACAATTACTCACATTGACATATTTACATCTATTTAGAGCACTGGGTCATTCCACCTGCATCGCGCAGAATTAAGCCTTCTGTGGAACTTTCCACGTTCCACTCGTCATTCCATCGCTTTTCGGCGGCGCGGTAGAACTTGCGGAGCGTTATCCAAACAAACACGCCCAATCGATGGTGCCAAGCACTGTTTACCGTACTTGCCCTCCGCCACAAATCATCTGTTGCGGGAGGTTGCCTTGTTGTCGTGGCGCTATTCCCGCCAAATATCGCCACTCGGAAATCGATAAACAATTAGCGTGAACGAGGGTTGGTGGATGGCAAGAGGGTGGTTTGAGGAGAACGGGTTCACAGCAACGACCTCAGAAATTTGAAATTGAAGTGGGCGGAAGTAGGAATGTGCAAACTTGGAGCAGCACTGGGAGATTGCTGCTATAAGTTGCATACCGCCCTAAACCGTTAGGTTTCTAACGTGAGCCTTTTTGAGTTGAAAATCGCCATTCAAGTCGAAAGTCGAGCAATGGAATCGTACGGTAGGTAGCAACACCAAGTAAGGGCATATACCGAATATATGAGTGCTTGTAGAGGTGCGTTGCGCCTCGCCCTGGGCTCTTTGCTAGCTCCATTGGCCGACAGTTTAAGAACACGCTATACGATACATAAGCGGTCAAGCTTCCTTCCTTCCTGGCTCCTTTTGGTTCAAGAACAATCGGATATTGGAAGATAACATGACAAACAGATAATCTATCCTACTACCCACAGATATGACAGGCCAAACTCTTTGTATCCCTCAAAAAATATAATTTCCTCGTGCTACACCTCATTCATTATTACACGAATTCGCCCCTGAAAAATGAAGACAAACCCAATCGGCTTCGTCAAGCGTCTATACAAACCATTTTTTGTGCTTTCCGTAGGCACGATTTCTTCGGTGCCGACCTCCAATTGTCTCCACTCTTGAAGGAAAAAAGCTGGCCGATGGCAGCTGTAAGCAGATGTGCTCCTTTGTGGTGCCGCTCATCTCAACTCATACTGCATCACTGTGCTATTTTGGCGCCAATTCCGAACACAAACAAGGACTTTGGATATTGTGCCCGAGCGATTTCCCTGTTTGTTCTGCGCCCCTTCCTGCTCACCCACTTCGGAACGCAATTGCCTGGCGACCTATGTGCTCTTGTTGTCAGGGGGTGTGGTTCTCTTATGCACATAGAAAAAGGCGCGGAAGAAAACTTGAGGAAGAAGTAGAGTATGCATAGCTCCAGCAATTGTTGCTTCATCAGCACACATTGATGCCCACTGCAATTAACACAACTCTTGAAGAAGTGGGTGAGATTGGTGGTTTCCTCGTGAAAGGAAGCCATCCAGGAAGCCATCGAAATGTGAAGCGATGGAGCAAAAGAAAACGGAAGAAATAAAGCATTCTTTTATCAGGTCTGCTTCTTACATTGGGTTCAAGTGATGTTTCTTTAGTCCCTCCTCGGAAGATTTAGACGTTGCGCCACGTTTATCATTCAAAAATTAACATTGACACCAATTAGCACCTCGCTGAGATAACGGTGACGTTTGTTAAGCAAGCATAACGCACTTGATAGCCCTTCTGCAATTTGAATGCTCAGAGATTAATTGAAGGGTTCATTAAGTCCGGGTAGATTCTCGTGCTCCTTATTTTCGCGCTCTTTTAAGCCATCAATGCTCTCAGCAGCAAAGACATGTGGTTACTCATCATTTTCTCTCAAAGATGCTGTCCAAACCATGTCCAATGAGCTCATAAAATCTCTATCCTAATAAGCCCTCTACCTTTCCGGAAGTTACTACTTCCAAGATAGGTAACTCCAGCTCATCCATACAACACTGTCCAAACACCAGATGTGACCTGCCCGGATTTGTGTTGTGCAACACGGCCCACTTGAGCGACACTCTTTTGTCCCCATATCGCGCCTCCCGACCAACCTGATGCCATCTGCTGACTTAACCCCTCATCCTACCGCCAATTTCCTCGACAGAGCGTCGATGCGCGTTGACCACGAGGACAAAGGGGCTATTAGCACACGGGAGAGCGAGAGGTCACTCCCGCGCACCTCGTGACAACACAAGGCGCGCAATAGAAGAGGTCGTCTTGCAACTCTCGTAAGGAGGGTGTCCAGTTGGTCGTTTGCTATCACCAGCGCACTAGAATCTCATGGAAGAAGTCACCTCTAATCTCTCATGAGAAAAATGACGATAAAATCTTAATCCTGTGATGATCGATCGGATCTCGTTACGGGCTTTACAACTCTCCTTCTGTGGTCGATGAACAGCTGTCCCACAGAAGTGAGTCACTGTAGCTCGTCGAAGGGATTACGAGGCGAACGTCGCAACTAAATTGGGTTCTTATGACAAAAACTTCTATCACAATCGGCTTCAGGAAAGGTCTCCCTGATCCTGTTGACATCGACGTAGGGATAAAGATAAATTAGCATTGATAAGAGCTTGAACGTTCCGATGTAAATCCGCCTTCTTTCGCAGTAATTAAAACGTCGTCGAGGTTCAAATCGATACCACAGCTCAGAGCCCACACTAACAGCATAAAGACTTTCTATATCGACCTTACCAGAGTCGTTTGAACATAATTTCCTGTTTGATCTGGCGCAGCCCCAAAGGACACCGGGAAGAGAGCAAATCTGACCGAAAAACAACAACAAAGCTTATAATCGGCTTCACATTTTGTTTCTTTTCGAGTTACCCACCTATACCTAGGATAGTAAAGCCTAGTAGCCTTCTCGCAGCAGATTACCTTGTCAGCTTCTGTTTCTCCTTACTTCAAGTTCCACCCGATCATCCGATGATCCTCTGTCCAGCCCTTTAGCCTGCTCCTAGCTTCGTATACTTCCATTTGGACCATCTCCTTCTGCCCACCATTCTACCTAAATCCCTCTCCTTCCGGCCTGTGTTCTTCAACTAATTAGCTAATTAACTCGTTAACCTATAGATGCTGCTTCCTCTTCTTTACCTGTCCACAATCCTCCCTGACGCCAACATGGACTACCTGGACCAGCGCACATTCAACCGTTGTTTTGGCTCCATGCTTAATTACACCGGTGACCCCATGATGCACTCCACAATTACCGCCAGATTGGAGAGCGGGAATCGCGCCTGAGTCAGCGGAATCCGCTTCTTCCGATCCGCTCAACGTTCTTCGCATTTTCCTGTTCCGTTGGCCAGCAAAATCGTCGACGTCAGCAAAAGCAAAAAAGCGAGAGGACTCCTCGACGTCGACGACGCACCGCGCCCAACGCCAAAGCGGAGCGCGCCAATTGCCAATGCACAACAGTTTTCTTAGTGGAAGGCCTTCGAAGACACAAAATCTTCCATAAACAATCGCGGATCCTGATGTAAAATTGTCTGAGCTTCAAGAAGATACCAAGTTTGACTAGAAATCGGCGTTCTGCAGCGATTCCCGACGACCTTCAGAAGCTCCTTTTGTTAAGGGTGGCACCAAAGGGGCTGTCAAGTGGCTCATAATTACACTTTTTTGAAAATTTGAAAATACACTCCGATAGAGCAAGTCTTCCTCTAGAAGACTACATTCATGAAATTTCCGCGTCCTAAGGGCTAAACCTTCAAAATGGCAATAATATTAGAAAAATAGAGAAAAACCCGATAAAATTTGTCTTCCGGCTACCGTAGTAGGTTGTGGAATCCGATTTTCGTGGTTTCGCCTACACAGTGACCTAGTAAAGAAGATTCTCAATAAGACTGCATAGAGATAGTCCCGAAAAGATGCTCTGCTTCGGAGCTACGGCGCTTTTCCTGAAGGCCTCTAACCCACCGCCCGAGCGAAACTCCCCTCGCCGGGCGGTCCGCGAGGCTGAGTCCCGGCGAGCGCCTCGCTGGCGCTATAAAAAGCCGCGCGCGCAGGCCGCCGACTCTGTCTTTCGAGCAGTCGCGTTCCGCGCTCTCGCCTCCCCTTAGCGCTTCTCCTACCACGATCGATACTTTCAGAATTGAAGATGTCCACGGAACAGCAAGCTTCTGAAGCGACCACCTCGGTCGAGGGCCCTAAGGCGCGCCGCCAGGCCGCCGTGAAGGCCGCCGAGGCCAATGCACCGGTCAAGAAGAGTGCCAAGAAGGAGTCGGTCAAGGCGCCTAAGGCGCGCAAGGCTGACAAGAAGGTGGCCAACCACCCTGGCTACTTGGACATGATCGTCGCGGCGATCAGTGGCCTGCAGGAGAAGAAGGGCTCGTCGAAGAAGGCCATCGTCAACTACATCCTCGCGCACTACGACGTAGGCGACGACAAGACCTGGGTAAGTATCGATCGGAGCGCGCGGAGAGACCTGGTTCTTTACAGCTGAGCAAGAAGGTCAAGTTGGCCATGAAGAGGGGTCTCGAGACCAACAAGCTCCAGCAGGCGACGGGCATTGGCGCCACTGGCCGCGTCCGGCTGCCCGTCAAGGAGTCGGCGAAGGCGACCAAGCCTAAGGTTAAGAAGCCGGTCAAGAAGGCCCCTGCCTCCCCGAAGGCCCCGAAGAAGGTTATCCCCGCCGCGAAGAAGGCCGTCGTTAAGGCGAAAAAGCCCGCTCCCGCGCCCACACCTGCGCCCGCGCCCAAGAAGACTGCTGCCAAGCCTAAGCCCGTTGAGAAGAAGACGAAGGCGGTGAAGAAGGGAGCGAAGAAGGCCGCCGCGAAGCCGAAGAGCGCTTGAGCGGCAGATACCGTAACCGAGTTGATCTCACCTTCGTACTGTACAGAATAATCCAATAAACATCAAATTGAATGAGAAAGGTTGACTTCTTTCGCTTATCGGAGGGGGCGTGCGGACGAAAATTACGATAAGGAGGCATCGGGGCGCTTCGAGAGTGTCAAGATCGCTCAAGAGCCTTCGAATTCGCGACCTGAGCTTTTTCCTTCCTTTCTGTGTTGGTTTGCTTCTTCTTGAAAGATAGAATGAGCTGCGTCGAATGATCTTCTCCCAAGTTGCTTTCTTTACGAAGGAGAGGTTTATGTTTACTCGACAAAGGAGCCCGTTTGAATTTCGTAGGATTAAAAAAACATATTCACAATGAAAGTTGAGAAATTCGAAAGATGACAAGAGGAGCAAAGATGTGAAATGTTGTTTGCGACAAGGTCCAGGTTTGCGACAAGGACAAGATTCTGTTGTTTAAAGGATGTTTGCAAATATGCAAAAATGCAACAAAGAGGATGAAGAAAAAGCTTTATCTTGCGAGCTATGCCTCTTTAAAATATTGATTCAAATTCAAAAACTCAATTCAGAGCCTTTGAATTCGTGATCTGAATTTTTTCTTCTTTGTGGTAGTCTCACTAGCTTCTTGTTGACTTGCTTCTTCTTAAAAAATAGAATGAGCTGCGTCGAAAGATCTGAGGCCGCTTTCGTGTACTCGAAGAAGAAGCTAGTTTGAATTTTCATATCAGAACAATTTTCATATTTCATATTTTCATATCTGAAATGAAAGATGAGAAACTCCAAAGATGAGAAGGAGAGCAAAGATTTGCGACAAGTTGTTTATGACAAGGCCGATATAATGAGGGTATATTTCTGTTGTTTAAGGATGTGTGCAAATGCGCAAAGATGATTCGAATAACAAAGAGGGTCAAGAAAAAGCTGTATCTAACGACCCTCTGCCATCTTAAATGACACTTTGAGGTGATTGATTTAAATACAGCTTAAATACCAAAACGGTTCTTTTTCTATTATAGGTTTAGGACTGTTGGATTGGACTGAAAAATCAGTGGATCGGAATATCAGGGTCAGAAATGCCCTGCCCCATATCTTCTTTTAACGAAACCAGTCCTTGATGCTCAAGTTTCGTTTTTTGAGGGGTTCGATAACCCTTTACTTTTTATTGCCAATGCGTCGATCCACTCAAGGACGATTCGCTAAATCGGTCAGCGGCGTTCCCTCTCTAAGCTGCTAGTAGCAGGGTTCGACTCCGTCCAAAGTTTAAGGAGTCGGTCGCTCTCTTGCTGATTCCGAATGGACACGTGACTCCGCACCACCACATAATGCCGTAAACAAACACACGGCATTAGAGAGCGAGGCTGTGAGGAAAACAAGCGCTTCTTGAGCAGCATGATGATAACAAACAAACAACAATGACGCGGGTCTTGTTTGTAAGTGGAAACGGATAGGATTCAAGTTGGTACCGCGATGATTCCACGGCTACATTCCCAACACCAACTTCTTCCTTCTCTGCGTAAGTAATTCGGCACTGAAATGATGACCCTGTCGCCATGTCATCAGTCTGAGTCTTATCGAGATTCCCTTACATCGCTTCTAATCATCTACCTTCACTTCCTTACGATGTGTGCGTTTACGTTTATCACAAAGGCCGTGTGAGAAGATAGCTCCTGTTTTCGCTCCCACGGTCACGGTTTTGCTTCGCAAAAAGAGCGTTTTGCTCCTTGAGCAGAGCGAACCCGTGACATCTGTAATCACATTTGCGACTCCGCTCCGGCTACGCAAAAAGCGATACCCACTCACTGATTACGCGTGCACACCACGGCTTATGGGTGAGCTCTCTGCAATCGCTGATACGATAGGTCGGCGATCCCATTCTGTGCTTTTGCCCTTCAGCTCGGCTTTAATCAAACAGTCTTCTGGTTCATGTCAGGATCAATCTTGTTGAGCTATGTGTATGCCACCCCCTTTGTCCTCAAGATGAAGTTTATGGTTTAGAGAAAATTACGTCAAGTACGTTAAAGAAGTGGAGTAGGATGGCGTACAGTTTGTCTTGGATTGTTTTGCTTCTTAAAGTAATGATAGTGGTTTCTGCCTTCCACAGTTTTGCAGTAAATTTTTGTACGTGGTATGTATAGTTTGTGGTATAGTTTTGTCTGGTACTAGATTTTGTGGCGTCCCCTTATATGGACAGAAAAGCCACTATCTGCGTAAAAACTTATGGCTTTACTTATTGAAAGCCGAGCCTGCAAGTTGTATCGAGCAGTCATGCTACATAAAATGCCGAAATTAAACAGTCTACTGATGCTTTGTATATTCTGATGTCCTGAAGATGAAGTTTGTGGTTTAGAGAAGATTACGTCAAGTACTTTTAAGAAAGGAGTGAGGATTTTTAGGTATAAGAGGATCTTTGGGCATCCTTTCGTACTGTTTTAACTGAGGTGATTCAAACGGCGTCCACCGCGCTTCTTAAAGTAGCGGTCGTGGTTTCTGCCTTGTATGACAAATGCTTGCACGTGGTATGTATAGTTTGTGGTGTGTGGCTTACGTGGTATAGTTTTGTCGAGAACTGTGCGTCTTCTGTGTGGCGTTCCTTTTATTGGATGGAGAAACCACTATCTGCGTACAGCCATATGGTTTTATTTCTTGAAAACTGAGCCTGGAAGTTGCGTAGAGCAGTCATAAAATTCTATATGGAGAAGCACAGAGTAGGACAGATCGACTAGGAACGTTTGCATCCATTATATTTGCAATCTCGAACGGTTTTATTCAAAATAGAACCGGGGCTATGCGCGCAGATTGCGCGATGCTGCAATTTTAAGTAGCGCGGCCCTACTGCATCGCAGGGATAGCGCGCGCGAGTTCGCGTACCGCTGCATATGGACCACACAGACTGTGTTCGGAAAGTTCGCACGTTCGGGCGTGACGAACGGACATCTGTCTGGCTGTTCTCCTTTATTGTGTAGTTTGATTATTCCCTATCTTACCTTATTATTCTGTCTATTATTCTAAGCCGTGCACTCATTTGCACAGGCTTGCTGATCTGCCACAGTGATGATATCACTTTCAATTTCGAGTAAACAGTATCTATGTACCCAAGAGGAAAAAGTCACAAACGTGTCATAGGCTGAAGACCGGCAGAGAAGATTCACAAGGGCTAAGCCGTCCGCTGACAAACTGTAAAAACGATAGACCACAAATTCCCGGCCCCCTCAGCTTTGATCAAACATTCGTTTCTAGGTTTGTGTCAAGATCAACCTTGTCTCAAGGCTAAGCAAACAGTTCCAGATGTTCCTCCCCCGAGTTGGTTCTCCCCACTTGGTTTAATTGACCTTCGACTCCGTGGCTGTGCAGCTTGGGGTACTCCTTCTATCATGCTTAGATCGTCCTGTTTACCTACGGAAAATAAAAGTCTTCCATAGCTTCCCATCCGGTCCGCCCGGAAGTATTGTGCTTGCTCTAAACAGATCTAAAGAGAACAAAAAGCTCAACCATCAAACCTTTAGATTCCATATTTTTGAGCGTCTCTAATCCCCATAGGGTAGTTCCACTCCGAAGCGTCCCAAAAGGTCGCTCCGATCAAACAGCGAATTCCACGTCTTCCCCAGGCAGTCTCGGCGCATCAAGTGCCTGCGGCCTCTCCGGCGCCCTGCGGCTGATAAGATGACGCGTGGCGTCCCTTATGGGGATCACATGGGCCCACTGTCCACCGATTTGTTTTCCGCGTCCTTTGTGCTCCGGAGAGTTCTCGGCTGTAAAACCTTCTCTCCTCGGCGGTCGTCTCTCCCGACTCTGCCGTGCGCTCCTTGGCGCTACGTGCCCTCCGCTCCCATAAGCTGCTAATCTCCTGCTTTTCGCTTTTGCGCGTTCCTTGAGGTCGAAGATTTGTTTGTTTGTGGTGGGGGTGGGGAGACGGGTGTCCCTAGGGGAACCGGACCTCCAGACGACGATTAAGTGTGTTTGGCAAAGGAAGTATGTCCTTGAGGTCGGAATTCCTCAGCTGCTTGATCAATCACAGTATGAGTAGATAGATCAGGATTCGCAATCATTGTTGCTTAGATCGCTAGGATTAGTAGGGTTTTAGTCATAGAATATGATAGTCGAAGAGCCCTTTCCTATAAGACCAGCTTCTGTTATCGTCTTAAGCTTGCTTATTAGCTTCTACTGAAGGAATACACGCCATGAATTACTGAAGATGCATTCTGATAACCGGATTCAGAAGAATACAGGTTTAGCAGGTAGCATACGGTGTGGAACGGGTCCATGTGGTGACCAGAAGCCTAACACGTTACGAAATGGCTCCACTTCCTTTTTTAGAACTTAAATATCGCTTAGGAAAGGTTGTAAGATCGGAAAGAAAGAGAGCGACGAAAATAGGCCACAAAATCTTCTCAGAATGTTAATTTAGCAACTACATTCTTCTAGGTTCTTTACTCATCCTATTGTCCATGACCCGTAGGCTCTATAAGAAGAAGATTGCATCTATTACGGTTTTTAAGCTCTACCAGGTCATTGTACTGTGCATAGCCCCGTCCTTTCCTTCCAAGAGGTCCTTGTTCAGCTCGCCAATCACAATTGACCAAATCCACAACAAACACCACTGACTTATCATCCACTCCCTTCAGCGGTACTTGAACTGTATCCCCTCTCAAACACGACACGTACACCTATTGACTTCCCGGTACACACCTGCGCCCTTCCCGTTTTAGTCTTGTCCCTAAAGGTCGTCGTTTAATGTCTTTCCTCCCAAAACGGAGCCTCCTTCTTGCGTGATGCATTCCACGAGAACATCACCGTCAGCACTGTCACCGGAGATTAGAGTCTTCCAGCCTGACCCCTGCATGTTCCGCAGATCAATAACTGGCTTCCGCGAACCTCCGATCTGTTTGCTCATTCCGGGTGCACGGCGAGTAAACCACGATGATAAGCTCCCACGCCTCTTGGCTGATAAAAAACCCGCCCTGCTAGGCCCTAATCCCGGTCCAGGAGGATCCGCGTTTGTGCTGCGGCGGCGCCCTCCGACGAAATCGGCGCGTTATCTCCGAGTTCCGAACAGTCCTGTGGGGTGCTTCTCGGCGCCGCGTCACGTCGCCTCCCCTTGCATCATTTCCCACTCTCTGACGTCGGCGTCGCCTCTTCGCCTTCTTCTGCCCGGCTTACTCACCTCCGCCGGGCCCTTCGGAATATTCGTTTATTTGCGTTGTCGAAATCGACTCCGAACACTCGACGTCGTCGTACTACTCTACTTTGCTTTTCCAGAACGTCCAAAGCAATGATGACCGAAAGCACCGAGGACGCCGTTCCTGCGGTCGTCTCCGGGGATACTGTAGCTACAGTAGCCCCGTCACAAGCCCGGAGGCATTCGGACCCCATCCAGCCGCCGCCAGCACCCAGTTCGCCATATGCGTTTCCTCCAACGTATGAGGAAGCGATGGCGTCCAAAGCGCTCGAGGAGGGGAACCTGTCGCCTGAGGCTCTCGCCGCGCTCCGCAGGGACTTTCCAGGGAGAGGTACGCGTGACGTGCCAGGTGGGTTGTCGGTTAGATGAAGGGTTAATTTGAAAGGTCAAATGGGTTTATTATTTCCGTTTTTATTGGACCATAAAACATTTGATTTATCAAGTATACTCTTCGTTGAGTGTGGGTGAATTTGATAGGTCAAACGGTGGTTCTAATGAAGAGAAACTATTATGATTGCTACCACCGTTGAGATTTAACAGAATTCAGTATACTCTCTCAGTTCTTGACTTCAACTTTCAATATTCTGGATTTTCTATAGCAATCATTGCAATACAGCTCTCATTCTGAGTTGGCCAATGCTCTCTACTCCTTCTAAACCTGGTTAACGGCTATTTGGGTATATAGAAATCGTAGTAAATCGTGTTGTTCTGAGTGAGTTTGGCTGTTGCTCAAGATCTTCCTGAAAGAGAGTCAGAAATGGATATTTTGGTTTTTCGTTATTTTAACTGCCCAACTTACGTGGAGATGTAGCGATCAAAAGAAAAACGAGGGAAGAAACCAAACATCAGCCGAGGAAATCGAAAAACATCGATTTCTGACGGTTCCTCTAGACGTTCTATGGTGCCTTTGATCATGACCCTGGGAATTGGCCTTTGATTTGCCATATCCTTCTTTCTATTTGTGCCTGATACTGGCCAGGAAGAACTTAAGAACGCTGATCAAAACAAAACCCATGATTTTGCAGCTTGTTGTTTGGTCCTCCTGAGTTGACCACCTGATCAGGACACCTTACTTCTCCTTTGCTCTTTTCCGGAAAGAGGAGGGTGCGGTCGGCTCCGAAGATTATGTAGCGATGACGCAGAAAGGTGTCGAAATTAATCCTCAACGGGAGGAATCAGGTCTCAGATCAGGGTAAACTTTCCGGTTCCACGACCGGTGACGATAAGCAGCTCAAATATCAGGACCAGTAGCTTATGTATTAACTTTACATGATTGTGCAGGGTCAAAGGTTGCATCTTTGGACACAAACTTGGTGCTTTAACGTCAACGTTTCAGCGCTTTCAAACTCTTAAATACATTAAATTTTGCATCTTAAATTGCTTTCCTTCAGTTTCCCTCAAGGTACAGCGTCTTGAAAAGAAGAAACCAGAGCATCTTTGGTTCCATAAGATTGAGACTCCGTTGAGACTCCGGTTAAAGCTTAAATAGGTTTTCTAGTGGCTGGTCAGGTTCCCTTCCAGTTCTGAGGTTAAACCGGTTCCATATATGGTCCTCAACGTTTAGACTAATAGCTATTTTTTAAAATCAATGGGGCATCCAAACTGGAAGCGGTTCAACAATGAAAGAAGTAAGAATTCAGCAAACGCGAGACTTCTACGGCTTGTAGTGCAACATTTTGATCTCCCGTGGTTCATAGTCATGCACCAGGGGCTTTTAGGACCACAAGTGCTCCGACAACAAAAAATGAAGCATTCATCCACGGCTTGTAGGGCTATTTATTTATATTAATATCTCTAGTGATTGGTCAGGTTCCCTTCTTCGAAACTGCCCACTCATCGTCAAAGACAAAACCTGAACCGAGCCCTTCCAAATACCAGATCCGGTCCATCGCTGACTCACCGCTCCCTTTCAGAGCTAGAAGCCCAAGACGCGCCACGCGAGCGGCTCTCGAACCGCGTGTTCGTCCGCCAGCGCGTCTTCATCTTCCGCGTCTGCCTCTACACGTTCATCCTGCTACTCGTCGTCGCCGCCATCGTCATATCCGTCATCAAGTCCACCGACGACATCCCCCACACGGCGACCACTGCCTCCTCGCCCACTACCGTATCCTCTCCGCCGAGATCGAAATGAGCCCCAGGAGCCGCTTATCCTGTACATAGAGTGTCCAGTCTGTAAATAAATCGATCCGATCTGCGCGCGCTCCGCCGAGTGACCTCGCGCATCCGATCAATGGGATCCCTCGGGCGACGCGCGAATCGATGCGCGATTTCAGGTCATCCTTCAGTCGCTCCCCATGCTCTTCGTCGTTCTCCTGTGCTGCGTCTTCACGTCGCACGTCTTCGCCTCCTCCTACCGGCCCTGCGATGGTAGTTAGGGACTTGGGGACTGTTGAGTGTTCGACGAGAACACTCAAGAAGTTGAATACTATGACCTTCTGAGATGTTTTTCTATCCTCCAATCTTAACACCGAATAAGTTGACGTTCTTCGAGTTCCAGATAATCTCTAATCGCGCCTAGCAATCGCATTTGGATCTCAACTCCTGGAGAAACTCCTGGAGCAATAATTCCGAGCGATCTGTTCATTATGTTTGTGAATATTTAATCCAAATAGTCATTTAAATACGCTTGTATCCAGGCAACAATCGCTGGCAATGTTCACCCAGCAGAAGTATATCTTATCCATTTTTTTCGCTCCTTTGCTTAGAAGGCTTTGAGAGATATGGGTTAAAAATAGCTAAGTCTTGCGTTGGGTGAACCTATATAACAGACTGACTATTTGAATTTATCTTCATTTTAATCGGTTTCCAAAGACAAGTGGCCAGGTACACCCAACAGAAAAGTATATTTTATCCTCATTTTTTATCTTTCCCATCCTTTGCTCAGAATTCTGGCCAAGTTTGAGCATAGAACCGTTCGAAACGATACACGGGGTGTGATAAAATGTCACCAAATCCCCTAAAGAAGCACTTGATTTTCAATGAATTTGGATTAACTAGAAACCCATTCATCGAATATTCTCAATTCCTAGTAGGCTCCTCTAACCGAGCCCTTCAGGAAAGTCAAAACTGGGCGGACCATGTGATTTGAATGCCGACTGCGAGAACAAAGGATCCGTGTGCCTCCGAGGTCGATGCCGATGCCACGCTCACTACGTGGAGGTCGTCGATGACAAAGGGATGAACCCTTCATGCCAGAGACGTAATATCGGTGTTCCTCGAGCCTTGAACACGAGATTATGTTTAGTTCCGTCCAAAATAGGCGCCGAGTGCTCCGTTAAGTGCCGTGAGCCGCTTTTCTGCAGGAACGGAAGGTGCCAATGTGTCCAGAGAGGCTCAACTTCGCTAAGGAACGGAGAGTGTGTCACAGGTTGGTTCGGTTATGGAGCTATTTTAAGCAAATTATGACCGATGCCCACCATTTTCTGAGATTTTACAGGCCTAATCATAGAGCACAATATATACCCACTACATATTCCCCTTATAAGCCTAATAAACTTTCTATTTCTCAGCTGTCACGAAGATAGTCAACTTTGCATACCTCGGAGCATATCTCAAAACTGTACTCATATATCCTAGCATTCTCATAAACAATATCATTCGGTTTCTCCTAGGGTAGAAGACCTAGGCACGGACCGAACGTGGTGTTTTTTACTGGATGAAAAGATAAGAAAATTGCCCATCAATTGATTACCTATCAATTGATAGGGTCCACCCTTGGTTAATTACAACGACTTGATGAGCAAATTCTTCTCGTTTCATCCAATGAAAAAAAATTTTAAAATAATCTTCGGGGTTGGAATTTTGGCTTTTCTACGCTG
>KN171103.1:0-17548 GCA_000757755.1 Steinernema glaseri
TGGTGGACTTGAGGTTGACCAGGAGCCTTTTTGAAGTGCCGCAGTAAGTACCGGTTACGGTACTTACTGCTAACGCTTAACAATAGATACAAATTTTGACCTTAAGGGGAAATAAGGCTTTGTAACAATTTGAAATGATTCATATTTGTGCACAAATCGCAAAGTTCATTTCTGTCAACACTTTGGAAATAACGACTCTGGCACATGGCTCAAGGAACCAGTCGAAGCTAGATTTACTCAGCAGGCCAAGGCCGTAGCCATCATTAAAAGCGGTGAATCGCTTGAGGAAGTGAAATATCACGATTTGCACTTTAAGTGCCTCGAACCCAAGTTAGATCTTCAGCTAATGCCACAAATAAAAAAAAACAAGACCTACAAAAGGCTCGAAACGAGACCTACAAACTCTTAAACAGTGCAGAAGTTCTCCACGAACCCTACACTAGATAGACACACCCTTATTGCCCCAAACGATCCAGCTCCCCTGCAAATGAAAGGTCCGGTCCAAGAGTGACTCAAATGTACCGTAATAGAGCAAGCGTCCAAGGGGCTGACATTTACCGAAAGTGACAGTTTTGAACGCCATCCGAAGCGCGGACGTTTCTCTCCAAGCAGAACCGGAGCTCCAAGTGTTTTCAAAAGTAGTTGCTGGGAGGTCGAGAGGGAAGGAGACGTTCTGTCTGCGTCTGCTAGACGCGCTCGACAGTCTCCTTAGCACAACCAGCCAGCCTCTGTGAAAGGCGAACCAAAAAAGGGGCGGAATTCGCCGTTACAATAGGGAAGTCTCAGGCGTTGTTCCTTAGTCACGGATTGTGACAGTTTTAACTTTTAAACTGACGTTCCTAAGCTCCAGCTCCGGATTAAATGTAAAAACATTCCAAAGGACAAAACGACTCTAATTTGCTGCGCGGGCTCCACGTTATCCCTCTTTCTTTGTTAGTTAGGTCGCTATAAGCGTGCAGAATATGACTGTGGTACATTTCACAGGGGATACATGGAACTCAAAAATGTTGGATAAGAATGAAGGGCTACTCCTACTCTACTCTACTCCTACTGACTACACAAAATAGAAGTTTGTAAGTTCTCCGACTAGGGTTGGCATTTTACTCCAGATATCAGTGTTGTGTGAGAAAATTCTATCTAGTGAAATGACTCGTAAGGGTCTTTTTTATATTGGGATGGTTTTACCAATAACGCCAGCTCCGAGTCATCTTTCTCGCCCCAGCAACCCCTAGACATTCCCTGTGACAGGTTCTAAGGACGCGACGCCCTTGTCACTCAGAACTGAAGGCAACTATGAGTCAACCGTTTAACGACGATGTTGCTTCGTTATCGATCACCAGCAATTAGCCAGAGGCGGAGGACGTTAATCACCTAAACAAACGATGACTCGTCCTTGGGAACGGCTCCCACGCGTAGAACCGGTTAAGCCGTCTTAATGAACTGTAATTAACTCGCCGATAACGTCTCAACTCTCGGCGTCATAGCAGTCCTCGTCGCCAGCATTGTCCGGTTCCTAGTGGCTCGGCGAAAAAGTGGAACAACAGGCTAAGGGACGAGGCACAAACAGGTTGACCGTGGGCGATCGGTGTCAAGGACGGACGGAATTAAGAAATCTCGAGGGCGGTGATAAGGCGTGCTCGCGTCGAGAGTTTACTCTTTGGCCGCTGAGTCAGAGTGACTGATGGCGCGACCATTCTAGAGAGTTTCCTCAAGGGCATTGGCAATAGGAAGTGAAATTGAAGGAGAAAAAATGTGTGACTCAGGCAGGACTCGAACCCGCCTCGAACGTTTTGTAGTCAGTGATCCTACCACTGCACCATATCTGCAAGCTCGGTCTTGTTCTTACAAGCATCTGTAACATTGCTACCAAAAATTTTGATTCTATGGATATCCTACTCTAAGGCACAAGTTCCTTCTTGAGCGCCAGGAAGGTTTCCTTGTGAATCGAAATGGAAAGACCGGTCGAGAAGGAGAGTAAAACAAAAAGCGGACGGACTGGTCCCGAGTGGAATGAATCGAAAAAGGATTAAATGAGGTTTAGCGCCATCGATCGACACCGTACAGTGGGCGAAGGAAACACGGAAAGAGTGTTTGTTGACAAAGCCTCGAAAGGAAACGGACTGTTTGCGGAGACACGCATGTAAGTGGAGTTGTCAGGAAGGACGGTGAGTGCACTCGAGGGACTGGTCTCGCCGCGACTGTTTTTAGGGAATTGGGGCATGCGGTGAGTCACAAGGAGCCAAGAACTATTCAAGAGGTTTTTACACGTTTTTGGTTTGTAAAAATGTCCAATGTGGAGATGGCAAACGTCGACGAAAGAGTATATAAAAGGGCCCAAATAATGCGACCCTACGCAAACACGTCATGTGAATACAACGCGATCTGTCTAGAACGAAAACAAGACCCTTATCTGGAAAGTAGGAGAGGTGTGGTGAGGAGCAACACAGTGCCAGCAAGATCAAAGTGTCCTAGTCAAGAATTTATGTAGAAATGAAATAAGCTAGAACTATGAGCAGAAAATCATTAAAAAAATTATAAAACTTTGAGCTATGGGAACAGAACGTGTTGCACAAGAACAGAAAGAAAGTGGTACAATAGGGATAGGCTATGAACTATCTAGGCTATCTAGGCAAAATCTATTTAAAAAAATTTATTATCCTGTGAAAACTCGTTAAAAGCAAACCATACTTTTTGTTTTTACCAAATTGCACTCTTTAGCTGACTGTAGATCATCCCTATTCCTACGACCAAAACAAGAGGCGTTGAATATGAGATTGAGACTCTCAGTAAACCTTGTTACTTATCCTATACAAGGGAATCTGCTATACAGGGGAAAAGCAACGAGGAAGGCTCGTAGATCGGGGAGACATGAAAACAGGAAGTCGTGGGGCGAACGATGGCGAAAACGCTCTTTTTACGATATTCAGCGGCGGACACGGAAATTGTTCATTGGGAGTTGTTGTGGGCACGCAGGAAACCGCTCGGCAAACAGTCCTTGAAGGGCTCATGAATAGCTGAATCATCTCCATAAGCAAGTCGTCTTTTCTCCTTATTTATTCGACAGAAGATGGATACAGTTTTGGTCGTTCCTTGGAGGAATACACAATACCACTCTCCTTTGGTTTGTGCTTCTTGTCGATCTTCCATCATCGCTCAAAAATGTAGGCCACGTGTATTTTGGAAAGGATAGGATTACTTGGCAGAAACAAGGAGTTTTGAGGGGACGGGTGAGGGACATAGTTACTGTAGACAACTGCATGTTTTGGACTGAAATCCTTAGAAGGACAGAGTGCTTGCGACAACGAGCAAGATCGCAATTTCCACATCAGAAATAAGTTTACAAAAATAAAAAAAACAGTTAAAAAAAAATCAAATCCACACATTGCAATTACTGGAAAAGGGTACTTTTAATCGTTCTGGGACCTAAGGAAAAAGGTCCCAGGACGATTAAAAAAGTTGGTTCCTTAACTTCCTATGGACCTTTTTAAATTGAACCACGGTTTGTTACTTTGAAACTGTTAGTGCAACCAAGAGTTCCTGAGGGCATAAGATCAAGCCCAGAAGAATCGAAAAATACGACGGACGCCGACCGTTGGACTCAAAATTGCAAAGAAACCCTGCTCCTGCACCAAAAGTCGAGCGGGCAACCTGTTACGTCGGCTGAATTGTTCCCAATTGCCCCGGCGGCAGCAAAAGGGCACAATTTGCGAAAATAACCTGAAAATAGCGGCAGCAGCCGAGAAGAACGCGACAAACAAACGCAGCTTCTCCAGCAGCCGCGCACAGTCGGGGACGGCCTCTCCCTCGGCCGAATCGTGTTCGCAATCGGATTACCGCGCTCGGAATAATCGTCCGCCGACGGATTAGAATCCTCGGCGACTCTGAAGAGAGTCACGAACCACTTGTCGACCTGTGGCCGTGCTTCTGCAGGCGATGGATCGGAATTCGACTCCCTGGGTGAAGATCATCCCTTTCGGGAATGCCCGAGATCGATAGAGGGGAGTGGCGGCACGAGTGGCGCAACCTTGGCCAGGGTGGTGACCTTGCCGCCGGTGACCGTTCGTTTTTGTTTGATCGAAAGAGCGAATTTGATGGATTAATTGGACCGAGTTGAAAGCGAGTCGGCGAATTACGACGATTTTGGTGCGAAGCGGCAGACGGCGTTTTTGCGATGGAACGACGCTAGGAGGGTGTGGTGGTTTGCAGCCCGGCGTGAATTATCGCGTTCTGCAGCGGTTTCCGACGAGCAAACCAGTGGAGAGCACATCGTTCAGCTGTGCGGAAAACGAGGAAACGATTGAGTCTCAGACAGGAATGAGACAAGTTGCTGTGGAGGCTGACTACGGTAGTTAGCTGGTGCTTGGGGGAATTGTGCGTACTTGACATTAAAGGTAGTTCCGCTTTGCTCTAGGGTGGTTCACTGACCAGGCTCATTGACCCCTTGAGCACTCGGCTAGTTGAGCATTCCAAATGAGTTCATATGAAACCAAACATATGAGTTCGGATACGATCTTCTGGGTTTTTGTTGGATCTTTTGGGCCTAGTCGGGTTCGGGTCGGTCTGGATACCCCTTTGGAGCGTGAGCTAATCTACGCTAGATAAGGCACTACATTCCTATTACCATTAGATATCTTAACAAACACATTAAACAACAAACCGTTCTGCCGAGATGGGTTCGATCTTGGATACGATTCTGATGGTTTTGGTCGGATCTTCTGGCTCCGGAACGGTTCGGATCGGGTCACCACATGGTTTCAAACGCGAAGATACCCCTTTGGAGCTTGAACTAACCTACAAATAATACACTACTATTCGATATCTTAACCAGTGATGGGAACCGGGCCGGCTCGGCCTTAACAAGCACAAAGCTCTTATTTTTACTTGTATGCCTGCTAGCAATCTCCCCAAGGTGGCGTTCACCCCCAGCGATCCTCAGAAGAATCCATCTCCTGGTGGTTCAGATCGGTAAACTCGGCGTTGGGTTCATCCTGTAGCCTTCAGAATCTAAATGCTAGCCCAAGGACTTCTTGCCGTATGTGACTATAGGTATGTGACTATAGGTGGTCTATGGTTACGCCGAGGACACTTCTATCTATCGAACTTGGTCTCCCCAACTTCAGCATCGGTTGTAAAACACAGCGGAATTCCGAGGGATGTGGACGAAAATCACTTCGGAATTGGTCCTGCGACGAACTGCTGGGATTACTGTGTGGCGCTTCTTCTGCTTCTTCCGCTTCTTCTTGGTTACTCTTCCGTTACGCGCTTCTTGTCTTGTGATCCTGACTTATCCGTGTCCGCGCCCTGACTGGTGTGCAGAAGACCCCTCTCCCCAGATTCTTCTTCGACACGATCCAGTGACTCTTCTTATAATGTATTTTTGTAAATTGTTGTGTTCTCATCGTCCGCCATAGGTAGGCTTGACGTTTGATTTAATGTGCGTAAGATAAGTAGGGCTTAATAGCATTGTGTACCTTCTGTCGCGGTACATCATTGGAATTGAGTGCCTTCTTCTGCGTTCTCCCTAACTGTAGTTATAGCGGTGGAGGAGAATTCTAGACTTCCACATCTGCACTTCACTTATTTGCTCGTTGCAGACAGTCTGCAGCGGGGCATATAAGGAGCAAATGGACGCGTCAGAGTCACTTCTCCTCCAAGGAGTTCGTCAACCAACCAGCCCGCAACCGGACTCTCCAAGCCATCGACCATGAGCAGCTACATGTTCTACCCCACTGGAGGATACCAGCCGAAGAAGTACGTCCGCAGCGTCTACTTCGCTCCGCAGCCGGTGTCGAAGCCCACTGTCCAGGTCGTGCCCGTCCAGAATGCTCTTTCGGAGCAGCAGATGGCCGCTCGCCAGCAAGCCCAGCGCCAGTTGGAAGAAGCGAAGGCCGCCTACCAGCAGGCTCTTGAGAATCTCACGTAAGCAGTGCTTTCTCTTCTTATTCTATAGGTCCATTTTCTACAGTAAGCTTGGTGCCGCTGCCCCGCCGATGGAGGAGATCCAGGCGCACCAACGCGAACAGGAACGCCTCTTCCAGATGCAGGCCGCTCTGAACTCCGCTCCCCAAGCTCCTCAGGCTTCTCAGGCTCCGCAACTGGCTCATGCTCCCGTCCGCCAGGTTCAAGCTCCCGTCGCCGTTCCTGAAATCCCAGCGGAACCTGTGTACTCAAGCTATGGATACAAGCCAATGGCCGAGAGCATGTACTACGGGATGCCGAACAACATGGTCGCCGCCTACGCCCAGCCGCCTCGGACCCGCTCACGCACTCCTTCTCGCCAGCCCAGCCAGCAGAGCATGCGCAGTGGAGCACCTCTCGTCCGCAGTAACTCGACGGTCACCGCCATCGAACTCCGTGAGCCCGTTCCCAAGGTAAGACATTCCCGGAGATACCGTTCTAAATTCTTGTGATTCTAGGTAGCCACTTACAAGATGGCTTCTCGCACTCCGGAGTACGTTGACCGTGAGATGCAGAACGTCGGACGTCAGAACGCACCCGTCATGTCGGAGTACCAGTTCGAAACTCTGCGCGGCCCGTACGCCTTCTACAACCCCAGCCGCATGGGATACTAAGGAGCGCAGTTCTATAAGCTCGTTTCTATGCACTTATTTATTTCTTAATTAAAGTTCAATACCCTTTTAACTATACGTTTAAGGCTCTTCTCACAATCATGGACTCTGAAATCCAACCGGCTCATATCCAACCGAAATATACTCTGCAAAGAAGGCTGGATGAAAACCAAACTTCTATGAGGTCTCGATCTGCGGCCTGAAGAATATCTGTGTCAAGTCGCCCGAGGACACTCTGGGAGGGATTCCTAACAACCAAACGGACATCCTAAGAAGCCAATGGATGGCCATTTGTCACCATTGGTAGAACCGTCGTGATTGCTCCTTCCCTGTGCCCACTCGTTGCTCCCAAGACTCTACTTAACAATCTGTATACTCTCCTCTTTCTGACAAGAGTGCGCTGTGCGCACCAAATGCGGCGTCCGTCTCTGGTCCTGCCGTCCAAAGGCGAAGACGGAAGGCTCCTTCACTTGATCCACGTGTTCATGATGCTAAGTTGCTGTTTGGAAGACTTCTTCACGTGGGTCTTCTCATTCCTGTGGTAGTGGTAGGCGAGGAGCACGGAGAGAAACGCCACCAGGAGAAGGAAGCCGCCGATGAGCGTCGCGCCTATATCTGAAAGACCCGCTTAGGACCGAAGCCAATATGAGCTCCCTACTTCGTTCTATCCAAAGCTGTGTGCGGTAGTGGTTGGCCGTTCTGGAAGACGCACAAGTCCATGGGGTACTGTAGTCGACACCTTACCTGGTTTGGGTCAATTGCTCGTTCTGGGAAAGGGGAGGACATGGCTTGAAGTGGTCCATGACGTTTTTCGCCTCGAAGACTTGGACCTTCCCGACGAAGTCGCCGACGTTTGCCACGCGGTGCGACTGAATAAGCTCGTTTAAACTTCTTTAGAAATGTGGCTAAAGGAACAATACAAAATGGCGTCTTAAACTAACAATAAGCGTCTCACTGCTAGTCCTACTTGCAACATCTCAGTCACTATTCCAAACCCCCTATGGACAGTGTTTTACCGTGGAGCCATGTCCCTGATGCCTACCGTATCCCCTACAAATCCTAAGTCCACTAGGTTCAGTTTTTGAGGTGGATTATCCCTGAATTTGCGAGCTTACACTGATCAAATCCTGAGGCTTAAAAGACGTCTTTGTGTCGCCGTCCAGCGTCAGTTGGATGACTCTTAGCTGGATCGCCTTCTTCACAAGGAGCTTCTGCAGTTCCTGGTCTTCCACTTTGTCGTCTACAGTAGTGGAATTCAACCAAGTCCCTAACACCTTCTGACCTGCGGCGTTCTTCTGGAAATCCGTGATGACCAGGATGTAGCTCCCCTTCTGCGCTGTGGACGGACTCATCAGGTCCACGGCGGCGAAGACTCCTTCGTGGAAGATGGTCACACGCTCCTCGGGGTCGTATTGCGAGCCTTCTCGAACCTAAACTACTTGTGTCGAGACGACTGGGGATACGGTACCTGAGAAGGAAGCTGCAGTTTCATGGTGTAGTCGCTGACGTCGACGATTGTGAAGTTTTTGGTCAAAAACTGAATCGCGACGTCCCCGTTGAACCATTTGCAGTCCTCGAAAGCGCGTCGAAGTAGGGAGCGGACGAACTTGAACTGTCGGAAGCCGCGCTTCAGAAGCAGCATCACCACCACGTCCCACTTCTCGCATTTCCTCACTGAACAAAGTTTGGGTATGGTTCTGAGTCCAAAAAACTCAAAAATAAACTCAAAAATTTGTGAAGTTAAAGAAGGTTTGTAACTCCAGCGTCAATCCAGCGTGGCTGACAAGAACGGTTGGGTTCGAGGGTTCAAAAGTCCAACGATGGACATCAAATTACATGTGCACAAACTCCTTAAGCAGTTAACGAAGGCTTAGAACCAGGATCTCTGGAATCAAGAAGGAATCAGGATTGATTCAGGTTAAATATATGTCGATTTCTGAGGCTGTTAGTATAACCCTTGTTTCACAGAAACCTTCGATTCCAGTCACTCCTGTCGATGACAAAAAAGCAGCTAAACCAGACTTCCTCCTGTATATCTTAACTTTTTTAAAGGCGCGCTCAAAGAGTATGAATAGAGTGGCATCTTCAAATGGTTGTGCTCGAAAGCCTAATGGAGAATCCTGCTGCATATCATACATTTAAAAATCCTGCGAAGCATCTTTGAAAGACGTGGAAACACACCGTTCCTTAAGTGATAGAAGTTTGAAGGGTCTGACAAAAATCAGATCGCATTATTTCGCCTTTTGTTTGTCATTCAGAGAACATAGTTTAGTTAGGTACTTGTTTGGTATTTTTGGCAGTTTCTCCTTCAGAAAAACAGACTCAAGAAGAAGGGTACAGTCGTTGGATGTATCTCCTTAAAATGTCTCGAGGCCCTTAATTAAAGAAGAAGATTACTTTTTGGCTTTCATCCTCCTCCTCTATTCCTTAATCTGGGAATCGGATTTTTCCCAACTTCCATGAACCAAAAATTACATCAACTCACTTAATCTACTCAATAGAACGCACAACTCTCCACCTACTTCTGCAAATCTGCTCCTTGGGACTCTGCTGCTCGACGTCTCCCACAGCTTCTTCCTCACCGGGAAGAGGCAAGGCGGCGACCGTTCCGAAGAAGATGACCACCAGAGCACAAAGAATACCCAACACCATCACTCGAAAGCGCATTGCGACTCCGAAAACAAACCGCCGGCGGGGATGAAAACAGCCCATGGCCCCTCCCGCTCGCATTTGCATAAGCGCCGTCGCCGTGCAGCCCCATGACGTGCGCCCGGTGACTAACACGACCGGCTAAGGGGTTTATTCGGTTACAGGCGGCGTTTCGTGATGTTTCCTAGCTTTTCGAAACAGTTCTCCACGGAGTTGCACGCGTTGCAGTAGTGGTCGTCGCAGCAGCAGTTGAAGTAGTCCGGTTGCACCTGGAACGAGGACGTGACAAGGGCGTTGGAACGTGCGTTTCTGGATGTTTTCCTGGACAGAGGGTCATGGAACGGTCGGAGATACGAAGCTTTGGGAGGGGTGGAAAGGCGGTGAAGAAAATTCAGATGGTAACAGGAAGTAAAACGTGAAAGGACGTGAAAATACTCTGACTGTGTGGATGCTGACATTTTGTGATCTTGTAGGATTCCACGATTGACGTGAAGATTTAGGAAGAATGGCCCAGAAAACTAATAAGCCCTCAAGAACGATGAAAAAATGACTTAACTCTCTCTACCACAAAAAAATAAATAAATAATGCCACAAGACCTTCTTCTTCTCATTTTATCCTGAGATAAGACCGGCCCGAGCCTTTGAGATTCCGGGCTCCAGAAAATTTTTGGACATGATGAGGAAAATTCTGTATGACAACGTATGGGGTTCCGGGCTCCAAGCTAAAGCAGGAAATTTTCGGACATGAATTTTCTTGACAGAATTGTTGGCGAACTTCTTGGTTACCTTTTAATTTTAGGACTCCTGCTAACATAGGACCATGAGGTTCACAAAAATTCTGTATGACAACGTAATGTGTTCAGCCTTCAGAGGATATGCCATTTGTTCACAGAGCATCCAGAATGTCATGACAGATCAACACGTTTAATGTGGTATTTTATGCTCAAATCAAAGTGGGAAACGCTCGTTGCACATATAGGAACCCTTCCGGGAGAGTGTGCGAGCAGTTGAACCGGGCTATGTATTTATCTGGTGAGGATGTTCGGAGTGTTTTTGGGACCCTCGGTGCGAAGTTCGTACTTCTGCTGCTGACAACACTCGACAGCCAACAGCCTTGTTTTCTCACTGTTGATTCTGTTTTCGAATTCACGAACTTCGAACTATGAATCACGGAGAGCAAACATGGATGTTTTCGTGGCCAGGCCAGTCTTGGGATCTTTCCTCTCCCAGGTTCCGCTGCTATTTAGAAAGTGCACTCACCACACCATCGATCTTCAAGTTGCAGCATCCGTTCTGGTTGACCGTTTCGTGCTCGCAGAATCCGTGCCAGTCACATGCCGAAGAGATGAAGGCGCCTCGACCCTGAAGGAATGGGTTCCTAGTGGGGAGAAGGAGCTGTAGACAATTTTATGGCCCAAAACTGACGCCCTAAAATTAGGGCTTTGTCCTAGCAATGTATCAAGTTAGTCCCTCAAGTTTTTAAGACCATAGGGCTTACCCCCTTAGCGCTCTGGATCTCCCAGGCCTTTGTAGATCTTATGTCCAATTCCTAAGATTATATACTTTGTGTTTTTTATGATCTGGCTCATGACTTTCTGAAGCCTCTTCCCATCTTGAGCTTGAGTAATCGACCCCGCCCCTGGACCACATACGGAGACGCGGCAGAACGCCGTCGGACAGTCCTGGTAGAAGCCAGTTTGGCTGTTCAAACAGAAGATGGCGACAAGTCCGGGCGCCAAAAGGAGCAAAAGGAGGAGAAAAGTCTTTAGGCCAGTGGTCATTACGAAACAGTCGGACGACTAATGGCGCTCACGGCGAAAAACACGACAACGCCTGTGGATCATGTGCCTGAGGGGCCGTCGGCATAAACCCTTTGTTTTTGAGGGGCTTGATTGATGGACGACGGATCGACCAACGTCGAGGGCCATCGATTATCATGGAACGGGAACTGGGTGTTGCGGAAACGTGGGAAATCAACAATTTATCGGAGAGGCATCTTTGGTGCAAATGGAGGGCAAGAGGGAGGGGGCGGAATGAGCTAGAAGCGAGCACGGTAGGTGGGGTCCACGTAGCCGTAGTGCTCGGTGCTGTTGGAGAGCATCGTGGCGAGTTGCTCGCGGAGCGTTTTGAAAGAAGGTCGGTCGGAGGGATTCGCCTTCCAGCAGCATTGCATCAGTGAGGCTCTGAAATATCCGGATTATGATTGCGCCCAGAATTCTTAAATAGGGGTCTTGACCATCGAATTAAAACTTTGAGGTGTTAGCCTGTCATGAGCAGAGATGTGAAATGGTCCCAAAACGAGAAATAAGGGAAATCAATGGGGTTTACCTTCATGATTTTTAGCTGATCCTACTTTTATGTTGAAACACAGTAGGTCATCAACTTCAGACCCGAAAACAAGTCCAGCTGATGGTTCGAACAGTTCGATAAAGCGGCAGTGTGTTTTACCAAAGGGGTTAAAGTCGAACCAGAGCAGAGGGGACTGAGTTCAATAAGTACTCATCTCCTTCTCCTCGTTGACATCTAGATATTCCTCATTCTTTTCTACAGTAATCATCTCAAAATTTGTCCAAATCATGCCACAATCTTTTGCCATAAATTATGGAGGACGGCAGTTAGTTCTTTTTAGTTCTATCTTCCAGTCGGGCACTCACATTTCATCGGGAGCGTTTTTCGGGGGTTTCTGCCTCCCTTCTGCCTCCAGGAACACCAGCAGGTCCGAGATGGAAATATCGGCGTAGGGAACCTCGCCAAGAGAGAAGACCTCGAACAGGACGATCCCGAAACTCCACCTAAAGAAACAGGAACGCTTCAAGGAGATCCAACCAGCACTGCTCACACGTCAGATTTAGAACTGTGCTCGAAGTCCTTGAGGGACTCTATCGCCGTCCACTTCACCGGCATCTTCCCCCCTCGGGTTTGGTAGATGGAAGAGTCTGTGAGGCGGCAGAGACCGAAGTCTCCGATCTAAACAGAGCAGAAGAATCTGTCCATCGACCGCGAATACCTTAGCTGTCATGTTCTCTGTTAGGAATATGTTCCTCGCTGCTAGATCGCGATGAACGAGGTCCTTTGTGCTCAGGAAATACTGGAAATAGCCCAGTAAGAAGAAGGACCCAGGCAAAGGCTACCATGCCGTCGGCGATTTGCCAGCAAATCCCCAGCAGGTCCTTGAAGTTGACGTGTTCCGCGTAGCCCAGACGGATAGCATCCTGATTTTGACGCACGAATTTTAACAGATCTCCGTTCTTGCAGAATTCTAGGACAAGACACACGTCGGTCTCCGGCTTCTGGCAGACTCCGAGCATCCGAAGGAGATGCGTGTGCTGCGCCAGCGCCTTCATTAGGTTCACTTCCTGAAGATGGTAGTTAGCCACTGTTAATTTGTGTGTGTGTTATTTAGAGCCTATTATTAAGAGCAGAAGCCCTTATCTTGCGGATTTTTTGGATTTTTTTAAGAGCCGGGGGTAGAAGCCCTTATCTTATGTTTTTATAACCATTTCACTACTATAGCCCACTGAATTATATCTAAACCAGTGGGCAAAATGTTTAACCAATTGAATAATCCTGATAATGGTAGGAATGCGGAAGGAATGCAGATTTTATACCTCGAAAAAGCTTATTGAAGCCCTTATTAGAACATGGGGGTAGAAGCCCTTATCTTGTATGAACAAGGTCCTCAAACTTCTTTTAAGTGTACCTTCGGCCGCCACGCCACGCTCTTATAAAAGCCTGGAGGCAGAAGCCCTTAGCTCCACAAGGACAAAGTCCTCAAACTTATTTTTTGGAAATTTGGGTTTGGGAGGCCAATCATCAAATGTCAAACTCCACCTGGAGGAAGTCGGACTTCGCCATCGCGTCAGCGAACTGCGGAAGCACCTTCACGGCCACTTCACAGTTCGTGTAGGACATTCCTTCGACGATGTTGCTGTGAATCTCACACACAGGAGCTCTGCCCACCAATTTCCCGTAGTAAACGGAGCTGAACGCCCCAGATCCGAGTTTCCTGCCCAGGTCGACAGCCAGGTTATGTGCCGGGATCAGCCATTCCTTGTTCCTGGAAGAAGATTAGGTATGGTTCTACCCAAAGACCCACTCGATCTGGATGTATTCGTTCATGTCGACACTTCCCAGGATCTGAAGAGTGCACAGCTTGCCCCCCTTCTTTAGCCTTATTCTCACAAAGCAGAAGACGGCAAGGGGGACGATCAGAAGTAGTAGAAGACAGGAGCCTCCGACCACTAGAACAAGCTACAAAAATGGAGGAATTCCTTGTTTGGACCCACCGAAAGGCCACAAGGGAAGCGGAGGCGGAGGTTCCGGTGGAAAGGAACCGATCTTAAGGCTACCGTACTCCTTGAAACCGCTTTGGCAAGGATAGAGCTTGAGCATCATCTTTGGGTTCTTCAGAAGGTTGTCAGCCGTGTTCACTTCCACAACCTCCCCGTTCTCTCCGATCATCTCGAAGTAGTTTTCGTCACTGGAGGAGCGGTGCTTATCGTCGTCATCGTCGAAGTAGTCCTCGAAGTAGAGGAGTTTCAGTCGAATTTGCTCGCGGATCAGGCTAAAGTGTCAGGTGGCTTCTCCTTCTCAAACGATAGTACCTGGAGCGCACTTTGTCCGCATCCCCAATTGTAAAGAAGACCTCGTAGTCGGAGATGAAGACGATTAACTGTCCAACGTGAGGCTCCCTCGGCTTAGGCATCTCAGTGGACAGGTGAAGTAGTCGGTGAAAGACAGCTTTTGGGGCCGGCTTCCGTTCCTGAATTATGTTACATGGAAATGCCTAGCGGGCACGTCCTACGTTGACGAAAGAGGAGAAGTCCAGAAATTGGACGAAATGGAGATCAGAAAACCATTCTGTCACCTCTGTTTCATTCAGCGAAGTGAAACTAATTCTGGTCTGAAACTACCGTAACCCAGAGACTGCGGGGACCCGAAATTACCCTTCCATGTTCGTTCGTGCATTCGCTCAGAGCACTCCTAAAGAACTCGACGATATCTTGGAAGTGCGCCTCGGGGAACACGGGCGATAAGGAGAGGAGTACGATGATGTTCCAGTTCCGGCAATTCCCGACTAAAGAAAAAAGGTTAAATTGAGATAAAGGTGACCTTGAAGAAGCCATGATGTTGCCAAATATCGATGAGTAATACATCGGTCCAAAAAACGCAAAACTAGTCACCTACACCCCACATGTTTACACCCACCCTCGCAATACTGCGGCCTCGGTCGATCCTCCAAGAGTTTTCCGACTGACGGGAGATCCTGGATCTTGTGCGCATAAGCAAATGGCAGTACGACAATACAGAATATCAACCCATGCATAAGAGTCGACTCTGAAACGAGGAAGGGACATTGGGAATCTCCGTGCGCGGCACGCGGCGAATTCCTCGGCGGTCGCGCTTCGGTCTGCCGAATAATCTCCCTCGTTGCCTCCGTTCTAGCGCGAGGAGAACCAGTTGTGGGGGACCACGGGTCGCGAGTTGTATGAAATGAACCCACAAGAATCGTTTGAAGTTAATTTGAAGTGCAAACAGTTGCGGGGAGAAGATCGGAGTCGTTAGGGTCTTGACTTCTGGTTTATGGATATATCCGAGTTCTTCCTGCTGCGACTGCGACACCACACGCTGTGTTGGGTTCCTGTGGCTTCTGTAGCTCTACAGATCCTAGAGTTGTGTCGCCACAGTACACTCGCGAAGATGGATCCGTCGGTAGCACCTACAAATGAGTGGTCTTGTTAAAAGCGGAAGGAAATCAGAGGCACAGTACCTGGGATAGGAGCAGAATCCGGGCGTGGGTCCGGTGCATGAAGAAACAGGTTGAAATTGACTTCTCCTCGTCAGGGAGAGGGAGAGAAGGCGAGCAACCGAAGGTAGAACTTACAACGAATTGAACAAGTTGGTCTCGCAGCGATGTTGTAGAGAACGGAAATGCCGCGTTCTTCTGCTACCACTTCAAGATGCATGCAAGGCTTTCGCGCGATATGAAGGCGAAGAGGATTTTTGAATTAATTATTTCGAGCTGCCTCAAATCCGCGCTGTCTCGAATGGTTGTCTAAAAGTCTGCTGTGTGTGTCTATGTCTATGTCTGTTCCTTTGGCTTTGTGCAAAATTTGGAAAACGTTGTCTAAATGAGACGTGATGTCTAGAATCCGCGCCGTCTGTCTGTTATCTTCATCCTTCTTATACTCATGTGTTTAGGGTACGCAGATGTATAGCAGATTGTTTCTGGGAGGCTTAGGACAGCCGGTAAGTAGGACGATTTTTTCCATACGTTCATCGTTGTTTTAAGATTGACGATTTCAACTGGAAGCCGGATGATCACACCGCCGAAAACGTGATGTTCTTTTTGAACAATGTGCAACAGAACAACGTTGTTGATAAGGTATCTTGTTCTTCCTTGAAAAAAATTAAATGACTTGACTTTAGGCAAGGGAACTGCACGCCGTTACGTCATTTACGCCCTACTTCTGCCAATGGCTGGCCAAGACTCTGTTGGTGACTCGTGTATTCAGCCAACACAATCATTTGTCAACGTATTACCACCTGATGATAGCTCTGAAGTCCCCGGAGCTTGAAAAACAAGTGCGTGAAGAGACGTTTAGACAAATAAGGGTAAGCATTGCGTTTAAACAGTGGTTTATGGTTTCTACTTTAGAAGTTTCTTAGTATTGAGAGAGTAACGAAGACCGCTGTGGAGAAGCAGGCGTTGAAGAACCTAGGAACGTGGCTTGGCTTCATGACTATAGCACGGAACAAGCCCATGTCCTACAGGGATCTGAACTTAGGCGAAATACTCAAAGCGGCGGAGGAGTTGGGCGATGAGGAGATGACGTACGTCGTACCCCTCATCACGAAGATGCTGCGGGCAAGCAGAATGAGCTCGGTGCGTTCTTTCCATCAATTTAAATGAAATAAGACTTTCTGTTCAGATATGCGGGCCGGAGTCGGCGTACACTAAATCGCTTCTCAATTTGCTGGTGGAACTCCACCAGGTTGAGAAGCTGAAGATGAACGTGAAGTTCGAGATCGAAATTTTGTTTCGGGACCTCCACGTTCAACTCGACAAGAACGGCAACGAGAAGTCTGTTGTTCTGCGGTTTGCCAACATCATTGGATGTCCGATAGTGGCCGCGGAGAAGATCATGGCTGTTCACAAGGTGCCCGTCACGATCCCTGAACCCATCCCTGGCATTGACGAGGAGCTCATCATGCAACTGAACGGGTTCCACTTCGAGATGCCGACGGCGGACTGCATCCGGGCACTGGTTAATTCCCGCGGACCGCTGCAGATAATTGCTCCGCACGTGAACAGTGGGCCTACCGAGGTGTTGGATGTTACTGTCATCAAGCCATTTGTGGAAAGTCTGCTGAGGAATGTTTACTCCAACTACTTTGCTCGGGCCGGACTGACCAGTCAGATGGATGGCGTCACGTTCATTTTGGATCAGGTAGGCGATGAGTCGTGGATAGGTGACCTTTGTTCTTGTAGCTGAAGGTCAAATCTTACATGAGCGGAAAGTCCGTAATTCCGTTCATTTCGGTTACGCTCAGATGCGCTGTCCACGTTTGTACCGACATGGAGAGAGAATCTCCACCATCCTTCAAGCGGCACTTTTGCATCCACCTCCTCGATACAGTGGCTCTTGTGATCAAGTAAGATTTTATGCGAAGTCTGCTGTTTTTACTTTTGTTTAGGTCTTCGTTGGATCACTATAGCAATATTGAGATGAAACTTGAAGTCTTGCGCATGGCGTTAGAGACCATCGTGGATACTATGGGCGCGGACTTGAGTAGCAACGGCTACCGCAGATTCGTGGCGTTTCCATATTTCCGTGTCCTCTTGTCCTTCATAAGGGAGGTCACAAAGTCCTGTGAAGGAAATAACGAGCTTCTGTGCCGTTTTCAGTCGCACATTGTGTAAGTATTCTGCTCTACCTTCAGTCCTCATCTGCTTTGTTTAGTCAAGCCATGATTGCCATCGATCCCCTGAAGATGCCTGTTTGCGCATTCGAATGGCTGAATATCGTCGGGAACCCTGATGTATTGTTCAGTTTCATCAATAACTCGGCTTACAACTACACTGCCAGGGACTACTACATCAATATGGTTATAGCTGGTCTTAAGTTTCTTGACAAGTTCTTAAACAGTCATCGTGTGTCAAGACCGATCGTCACCTTCTATGAGGTAAGTGCCTTTTGGTAGTGTTGTACACTCTGCTCTATTTTTAGGGACTTGTGAGGCTAATCACGTTCCTGAACATCCACTCGGATATTCTCTCCGACTATGCCAACATCTTGTGCCCCCATGTTCCTCAAGCCTGCCATCAG
>KN171106.1:424-20994 GCA_000757755.1 Steinernema glaseri
AAAAAAGGAGCACAAAGGTCCCCTACTTCCCTACTAAAGGTTCCCGTACCAATAGGGTACTTCTTTAGTATCTTCGCCAAAGGGGAAAGGTAAGCGCGGGACCAAAGAGAGGGAAAATTGGAAACAATCTCTACCTACCTCTCATCTCCTTTTCCTTCGCAGCGAAAGCTTCTCCAAGGGTTTTCTTTTCCTCTTCAAGGCGGTCCTCCGTGGCACGGGTAATCTGTTCGAGTTGAGTCTTGTACTCCTCACGCGACTTGATAAGTTCTGCACGATCCTAAAATAAACCAATCGTAAGAAAATGTTTACAAAGGAGACTCATTTACAGATTCCAGGGCTTGTCGTGCTTCGCTTAATTCCTTAATCTTCCCCTCCTGGTCGGCTGAAAATTAGAGTCTTTTAAAGTAAATTTTCAGGGTTTCTCACCGATGTTCTTGACCAACATGTCCTTCTCTTCCGTAGCTGTTAGAAGATCAGCCTCGGCAAGAGCGATTCCCATCTGTATGGCTGAGGTGCTGTCTGCCAGAACATCTCTCTCCACCCTTATCTCATCCAGAGCGAACTGGATAGAAGACTTTTCTTCGTTGAAATTTGCCACAGCTTCTTGGTGTTCTTGTTCCTTCTGTTGGAGAGTTTCCTTCAATTTCTGAAGCTCCGCGGCCATTTCCTCCTTCTCCTTTTTCAAAGCGTTGAGCTGTTCCTGGAGCACGTCTTCTTGGAGATTCAGGTAGACAGGATGGGTGTCCGGGTTGGCATTCTCCACCACAGGCTGGAAGGTTTGTCTAAAAGATTTTTCAGTTTCTGGATACTCACAGTTTTACTTACCTCGCGTTGACGTTATTGTCATGAGGTGTGTATCTGGTCCTCCGCCGCTCCTTCCTTTGTCTACTAGACAGAGATCCGCTCTCTCCAGAAAAGGTAACGTTGCCGTCCTGTACATCTTCCTCAAGTTGTTTTCTCAGGTCCTCATTTTCTTTCCTGGCCTAAACGATATTTTTTGAGTAAGACGATCATACTTTGGAACTATGGCAGACTATGTAGGCCGATTTCACCTCTCAAGAAGAGGAACTCGAGGCCGGGTCAACTCCCAGAGGGGTAGTGAGCCCAACCTTTTCAATAACTCAACTTCTCCAGCTCTGATTTTGACTTTTGTACTCAAATATAAGATCTGACTTACAGCTCTCAGCTCCTTCTTCAAGCCCTGAACCGTGAGAGCATCGAAACTCCTCACAGGCGTTTCGGTGACACTATTATCCGCGAGCGTAGCAAGACACTTCTTCTCGTATTCCTTGAAGAGCTCCGCGAGGTCCGGATACTTGTCCTTCTGAATCTCCAGTAGCAGAGCGATGTTCTGTTCGCGGATCGCGACCATCTCTTCGCTCGACTTGAGGCGGGTCTGACAATCTATCAGAGAGTTCATCAGGGTGTTCGTCTGCTCCTTGTACTCGTTTTCCCTCTCTTCCGCGCGCAACTTGTCGTCCTTCGAGACCGAGCTCTCCTGTGCCAAAGCCAGTTCTTTCTTGAGACGCATGATCTCCGCCTTCCAAGCTTCTATGTCACGGCTTGTCACGTCTTCGTTCACCTTCGCGACGTTTTCGATTGTCTTGACGTTTTCGGCGAACTTCAGGGTGGAGACCGTTTGAGCGAGGAACCTGTGGAATAAATTACAGTTATATCCATATTTTGAAAATCTACCTGGAATTTGGATGTACGTTAACTATCACGGCGGTTCTAGCGTTGCCTCCGAGTGAGTCGGAGAGCAAATGGGTGAGCTTCGAATCTCTGTAGGGTACGTGGATCCTCTCCCGCTTGATCGCGTTCTGGGAAAGGCGATCGATGACTCGGGCCAGGACGGAGAGAGACTTGTTGATGCTGGCCGCTTCCTTGAGGCGGGCACCGGAGGACTTCGTGTTCTCCTGACGCTCGGAGCCAGCCAGATCGACGAGATTGATCCTTGATCGCTTCCTGTTGATGATCCCGTTGTACTCACAGGTTGTTTCAAGGGAGATCATGAAGATGGCGTGGCTGCGGGAACTCTCCCGGTTCATCGCTGTTTCGGCGACTTCTCGGTTCTTCCAACCCTGCATTAGGACCTAAAAGCAGAATTTTAGGAGGCGAAGCACTACATGGTAGTTTGAGAAGCTAGGACTGGTTGCAGATTTGGGTAATCACAGATTTTCTAGCCTATTGAAGTGCAAATAACCTACAGTGATGGCGTCTTCACATCCTTCGACCGTCTTCTCGGCCGCCCCTTCCACAATCACGGTTTCCATTTGTCGTAGCCTCAGTTTGTCGTTGGACTTCTCCTCCAGAAGGTCGTACAGCTCTTCGTTATAGAGTTCGACGAAGGACAGTCGACACTCATGACGGAAGGTATGTCCTTTCTTTTCCCTCTCCTTCTCCAACATGTCAAACAGGAGTTCGAGTGACCTGGGAATCAGCCCGCGTTTGTCGACATCCAGGGCGCCATCGGCGTTCTCGACTCCCAGCATGGTGTACGTCTTTCCAGAGCCGGTCTGTCCATAGACGAAGACTGTGCCATTGTAGCCGTTGACGCAGGCTTCGATGATCGGCTTGGCAGTAGTGTTGAACACAGTATCCTAAGAACAGCTGATTTAGAACTCCGGGCGGTGGACTTACCTGTGAAGCAGCCATGCCGAAGACCGCGTCGTAGGTGTACGACCTGCCGTTTCCATCCGTCACTCTTTTCAGTTTTTCGTCGGTGGAAACGGCGACGTCACTTGGGTCGTCCGTTGGACGAACCCGCGCCGCGACTTGGATCAGCTCTGGCATCTTGGATGCCTCCGATGGATCTGAGAATAGGATTCAATTGAACATATTGTAAAACATCACAAATATCACGAAATACACTATGCGCGGCATCGAAAACTCAGGATCGTATCGACATTTGAGCAACATTAAAACATGAAGGAAACATTGGAATGAAAAACAGTGAATATGAATGGGTCACTTCCAAAATTGACTACAAGGAGTAACCCGTGCCACCTTCCTGGTGGCACTCGCTTCCTGTCACCTTCTACTCGAGCTGAATAAACGCAGTCGAAGAAGGATTCATACCGCCGTTTCTCGCGCGTTGACACATTTCGCGACGGGACCTTCGTTGCAAGTCGGCGACTGCGGTGATGTCGGCAAAGTGCGATCAAAGTTCATTAGATGCAGACGTCCAGTCGGAAGCTTTGAAAACAGTAAAAACGTAACTCCAGAGGAAGAAGGTAAACAAAGTTAGAAGGCAGTAGAGTACAAAACATTGCAAGAACCACACTGGATGGCCAGCGAATTACGAGTTGTACAGTTATAGGCTATGAGGGTGCAGCTGGAATTAAGGGCAGATTAGAAGCCGGCAGAGAAGGGGATTGTCTTGGCGAAGGCTGTGATTTGCTTGAGGTAGTCGCCAGAGAAGAAGGCTATCTTGGCTAGGGCTGTGATCTGCTTCGTTGGACAGAGATAGAGAGTCCCTCCGAGCAACTCCGAGCCAGACGCCATGCATCGTCTGATCAGTTGGTAACGGGTGGAAGAGCAGCTATCATTTGGTCGATTTGCGGATCCAACGATCGGTCGACTGAGGAACGAAGTCTCAGCGAGGTTGAAAATGCGCTCGCAGGACAGAACCAAGACTAAGTGTTGCTCATGCGCCAAATGTCTCTGCTGCAAGCAGGTAGGCTCTTTAAACCTACTTTTCGAAGCCTATGACGGTTCTAGGGCAATGGACATAAGAGGAAGCCAGATGAAATGTCGGTGACTGATTCGTCCATGGGGAGCGGATACGAGTCGATTCCCGATGTATGCACCGAAGACTGCCCGGTGGAAGTGCCTCAGAAGTAAGTTCGTAAGACGGCGGAACTGAACAGAATTCGTATTCCAGGAAGCCTTCGAAGTTGAAGAAGGAAGTGGAGTCCACGTTGTGTCAGCGGCATCCCAAACCCGGTGAGAGTTGCATCTGGAATACAAAGAATTACTGAATGGTTTTAGATACACAGGGTCCTACAGGCTACGACAATCCCGAACTCCTTGACGCAGCGAACAAGGGAAAGGAGCGCCAGCAACAAAAGGAAAAGATAGTGCGTGATCTGAAGACACTGCAAAAGGAGTGGTGGAAACAGAAGAAGTCCAGAGCAAAGAAGGCTTCAGTCTTCAAGGACGACCCGGAAGAGAGGTCTCTATCGGACACTGGCTGCTTCAATCGGCGTAACAACCGCGAACTTATGTCCGTTTGGTCGGCCTTCGACCTTTCGAACCCTGAAAACGCACAACTGCGCCGCTCGTATCCCGATCCGCATCGTAAGAAGAAGGACTCTGAATCTGATACCGTATACGAGAAGGTCGATCCAGATTCCCTGAAAGAGCCGCCGACAAGCGGCGCAATGGGCAAGCAGACTGATGACAGGTGAATCGTGTATCGCACATTCTTTTTCCATCAAAGTTTCAGTGAGCCTCTTGGAAGCATGCCAGGAGAGTTCTACCTCGGCACCATGAAGTTAGCCGACGCGCAGAAGGCGGTCACCGAGCACGAGTCATTCAAGTTCTATCATCGCCTTCCGTCTAAGGATTTTGACAACGAGGATTACTCCCACATGCGAGATCACCTCAGCCTCTGGATTGTCTTCCTCAATGACGAAGGCCGCTTCTGGTAAACATTTCTTCAAGCATTTCTGATTGCTTCCTTGCAGCCACTACATAGTGCGTCAAGATCGAGACAACAATGGACGTATGAAGTGGGGCATTAGGAACTACTCGGAGAATCCCAAGAAGTTTGACCGCTTCCAGGAGCTTCTCAAGTACTACATCAACAATCCTAAAGAAATCGACACGTCCAGGAAGTGAATTTCGCGATGTTGTGAATAAGGATTGTAAGGAGATGACATAAATGAACGGCTTCTAAAAGCTTAGGACACGGATTCGAAACACTGACCGATTAAAAGCAATCTAAGCGACATGTAATGTCGGAGAATAACCGAATAGTACTAGAGACAACAACTTTATATTAATACACGAACATTTATTTACGAACAGTATGTTAATTAATCCACAAACTCGGTTTTCTCTACTTGCCGCTTCTTCTATTGCAGATGCTGGACAAGGAGAGTGTACTCTTTCGTGTGATTAACATTCGTTGTATCCAGCGCTGCTCAATCTCCAACGATTCCAAGTTGTCATTAAGCTGTCTAGCGAAGCTACGTACAGCGTCGAGAGCACGCCGACCGACTCCCATATATTCCGCGGCTTCATGCTTTATGAGCTGGTCGAGGAGAATTGAGTACTTCGTTGGTCTCTGCGCAATTAGCAGCAAGCAGGACTTGAATGACTTGTTTCTATAGCACGGGTCTCCTTCAATAAGCTAAACAAAGTAAATAATCCATTTGTTCATTGTGAGAATTGCAAACCTTGAAGTATTTTCGGAAGCGGGACTTCTTGGCCATTAGAACGTCGTACTTATGGCTGGTCTTGTTCTTCTGTAGACAGAACTGCGTGTATCCCTTTAAAGCTGCTTTGGAATACGGCCCGTCCGAAAATTCATCGCAAATAATGTCAGAAACGGTCGAGACAACAGGTGACGCATCGCGGCGTTCGCGAATTCTCCTGAGTATTGACAGATGGAACTCCAGAAGCGAATCCAGCACATCGGGCACAAGTTCTTTAACGTCGGTTTCGGGAATGATGTCGTAGAACTTCAAACCAGTTTGACACACCTAAACAAGCAAGGGTAAGGTATAGGAGTCAAAATCAAGCCTTAAGAACCTGTTGCAGAAAAATGAGCACTTGACAATGATGGGTCTCCGTCGTATATATCTCTTGTATTGTTTCCTGCTTCTTCCGTTCCCGCGGACATTCAATCCCGGAGAAGTCAGACGGCGGTGGATCCCAAATTCCAAGAGCATCCCACTTGGGTTGCACCCTAAACCACGATATTCACATGGGACTTCAAACTGATGACATACAAGGAGTAAATCGGAGTAAACATGTTTATCGACCTTCGCTCGCGCTTCTAAATTGGTTTCTTGAGTTCTTGTAGTTGGTGTTTCTGACTTACCTTGGTCCATAGGTTGAACACACCCAAGCTTCGTCTAGGCTTTTCTCGCCTCTTCTCCTCAATCGCAATAACATTGCTGTTCACGATATCATCTGGATCCAGCTTCGGGAACGAGGTTTCATTGAAAACGGTGGTCCCAGCACAACAGTCGGAGCCCGTCGATAGTGGAGAAAGTTCCGCAACATTGCTGTTCACGACGTCATCGTGTTCCAGCTTCGGGGAGGAAACTTCTTTCAAATCGGGGGCTCCAGCACAACAGTCGGAGCTTGTCGATCCTGGCGACAGTTCCACAATCGGACAGTCATCACATGGAGCAACTTTACATGAGGGAGCCATCTAAAAAGTGGAAGGTTAGGAAGTCGTTCACAAACTTACGCGACAGGTAATATCTCGTCGCTCCCCTGTCGTTTCCAAGGTTGCGGAATTGTGAATTGACATGGAAGACACAGTATCTGCATGACCGCTGCAACAATCACGAACGCTGGATAATGAGCTCGAGAGACTTGCAGTCTTTGCACGCGGGACACATAAGCCCGTCGCAAAATGATGCACAGACAAATACAGCACTTCGGCTATGTTACAGACAGAATTCGCTAATTTGGACGCGCAAGTGCAGCGGGACGTCACGAAATGTTGGAAAAACACTTACGGATCGCCGCGACTTCAGAATGGATGTAAGTCGCTCCATGCTAAGGCAAATCGGCAGAATGGCAAGATGACAAAGTGCTTAAACTCAGAACAGAACGGTTAACACAACCTTCGCCGACCAGTCGGTTTACCGAACTGCGCCAAAATAGGGACGAGACGGCGTCGTCTCCGGAGCGATTCCGTCTGAAAAATCAGGCAATTCGAGACGTTGATTGTCGCTTTGAGAGTGAAGAAGAAGTGGATATTCAAGTTGAAATTACGGTAGGCGCGAGGGTGATTCTCCGAATTTCAGCCGTGTTGGCCTTCCGGGCTTGAATGCCGCTCTCGGACATTCTAGGATTCGAGCTAGTGAAGATGAAGAAAGCTGAACGGGCAGAGAAATTCGAAAAACATTCTCTAGAGAAGTGTAACGTGTGTTATCTAGAGAAGGACCCCTGGTGTTACCAGCCTGTGAACAGCGGAATAAGAAGAAAATGAACAAGAAGCATGGATGGAAAATACGAGAGCCCAATGGGCAGATTCCGGAGACTTCAGAAGTTTATCGTATACTTCGGTAATGAGATCGAGATGGCTGAACGTCTATGTTGCCATCAGTGAAGCCGATCGACGTTGAACCTTAGCTAGCTTGAGAGCCTTTTGGAGCCTTGAGATGGCTCTTTTCTCCACTTACAGGTGATGTTTAAAGTGGGGATATTTTTATGAACCCTCCAGGTTTATGCCATGGGGGAACAAGGGGCCCTTCGACCGAGTAACTACTGTGTGAAATCGTTGCTCATCAGTAGATCGCCGGAGCAATTGTGGTGACCGAGAGATTAAATGCTCAGGTCTCTCCTCGTTTGAGTCGGAAGGTCGACCTGGAATTCTTCGTTGAACCGGCACGGCTAACGAATGGAGCCTGCTGGCGAATGACTTGATCTATGGAGCTGAAATCCTCATCGTTCCATTCACGCATCCATCAAGGACCAGTTAACGATGTAACTGACAATTCTTGAGATTGTGATTACAGACCTATCCCATGTTTTGTTCCTTTGTTTATCACTCTTTTAGAGAGGTAATTTCACAGTCAATTTCCCAGATCGGATACGCCAGATCTCCGCTCTGGCTAGATTATAGGGCATGGAAATTGTTATTCCTGGGAAAGAAGTTCAACGAAAAACATCCATCTGGGCCATAAACTCGCTGTTGCCGTTGATAGATTTTGCACCTTTCGGACCCGTTCGCCCTCCTCTGCAATCGCGGCGTTCGTTCACTTCGTCTTGATCCCGATTCTGCACTTTTGTTTGACTTCCGCTCATCAAAAAACGACTTTTGAAGTCTCGGGTCTCAGTTGCGGATTCGGTAATTGAGAACTCAAATATTTGTGTGCGTGCGGAAGACGAGCGGCCAAAAAACGATTGCGCAAATCGCCATGCACCCGACTTGCGGAATCGCTGTCACGGGAAGATTAATCGCGATTAAGCGGTGGTGATCAAACAGAACTTGCGCGTTTGTTTGAGCGCTCCCATTGGAGCACAAATTGGAGAGTCCCACTGCAGAAAGGGTCTTGTGACCGTGGAAGAGTTTCGGGTTACTGTAGCTGAAGGCATTCCACGGGTTCAACTGCTTTGGAAACATACTTTACAGTTTGCCCGATGTTTTCGCATGGATTTCAAATGGAAGGAGGACTCAAAACAAGCATCGAAGCAACGTGGTCCACTCTATCAAAGATAGAAATGGTTTCGGCCACTTGAAAAAATATTTCGTTGCTGAGCATCTTTTTTCCCTGTTGAAGTTGGGGTTTCATCGGACTGGAAGCTGGGAACTTGCTGACCTCGGCTTCAAAGTGGTTGTTGCAAGCAGGTAGGCCCTATGAGGAAATTTCCACAGAATCACAGACCAGGAATCCGTTTTCAAACCCAATTTTCTAGAACCACTAATTGATTGAGGAACCAATCAAAGCAGCACCGTTTGGAAAAGACCTTTTTGCTACATCATACGTGAGAAACACGAAGTGGCGTTGATAATTAAAATTCGCGAGCAAGATTTCGGGCTTCTCTTCTCTGTCTGCTGGCGCTTCCTTGTTTGCAGTGATGTTTTAAATTATGCTCGTAACGCGTCATTGAACTGAAACGTAACACCTTTGCGTTCAATTTTTAGATCCAAATGCCGATTTTCTGACGGACCAACGTGGCAAAAGTTCGATACGTCACTCCCTCGAAGTACAACTTAAGTTTATTTCAGTCTTCCGTCCTCTGTTTGACTCCTTCTAAGCTTCATTGCACACATAACTCCTAGGTGGCCTATTTTTAATGATTCATCACTCGACACATTTGTTCCACCATCATTGACTAAGTGCCGTAATCTTCTAAAAATGCCGCCTTAGGCATCATATAGATTGGTCCGATAAAAAATCCCTGATTTCAACTTTCATATTTTGAACAAACTCCAGCAAACCTGTAACCACTTTGATGCCAAGTTCAGGAAGCTTCCTCTAGAAAAAAAGCCCCTCACGTTTTTCGAAGACACCCAATTTCTCACTTTCGCTGAAAATCAAACCGCCAATGTTTCCACTCGACCTGCATCACATCGATCAGCCACGAAATGCACCGAGCGTCTTTCGAAGAAACTCCCCGCGGCGCGTTCTCAAAGCTCAAGGTTGCCGGCTCTCCTCCTTTCCATCTTTGGTGTTCGTCTTCGGTCGTTTTGGGTCGTTTCGAGACTAATCTGCCTTCTTCGCGCCGGATGGATCTTTTTGCTTCTGCCTCGACTTTTGTATCCGCGCGTCCTTATGTTTGTCAAGGACAAGAAATGTTCATCCCGTGGTCGCGGCGACGTTCCCCGCCCAAAAACGCTAAAATTGTCCCAGGCGCCTTAGTTTCCGCGCTAATTGTAACTCCACGCTGTCCCCACTTCGCACCACAATGACTTGGCTTCTTCAGCATCTGCCCTCGCCATGTTGTTCCAGATCGGTAAGCGGCCACCGGCAAGCACGCCTAATGGGCTCCTTCCGTGGGCCTTCTTTGGGGGCCTTATTTTGAAGGCAGTTATCGTGTAATTGTCCATCAACCTCTGCCTCGACGGCATTGTTGTGCTGCACTTTTCAGAGCTCCTACGACGTGAATTCGGACGCCGAAATGGGCGAACACACGGTCGAAACGGTCACCAAGAGGGTGAACCTCGTCACAAGACATCACCAGGAGATGGTCGACGACGGAAATCGTAAGTTTTTCTTTGTTTTGTTCTATGTAGTAGAGATGGCTTGCAGAGGATATACTTACAATTTGCTCAAAATTCCAAAAGAATGTAGGTCACGTTTTGCGAATACATTTATCCAGTTTACTCGTGTTGGTTAATCCGTGAAACATTCAGCTGTGCAGAAAGTGTTCCACACCGAAGGTATATTAATACGTACCCAGAGGCATAATTTGTACGCTTTCTGGCTTTATCTTAATGTAAGACTAGTGTGGCAAGATTCATCCTCTACATGAATATCTTTATTACTTTTTACCCTTTCATAAACCGCAAGATGCAGAAATTATATATTTTTGGGTGATCTTTTTCAGTGCCTTCCAACGTGTCAAGCAGAATCTGGCCAGAACCAGGCACATACATCAACGACGGCGAACATCAGTACAGGCTCACCAAAACTATCGTTCCCGTCCAGAATGGACACCACGACGCGAACCATGAGTAGGTTCATTTCATTTTTCAAAAATATGTTCACTGGAACAATTCCACAGAGGTGAAGATGGAAAAGAATTTTTTTTGGCCTTTTTCTCCTTTTCCCTCATGGTCTAGAACTGGTCTGGAAAAGGTTACAATGCAGACATTGCGCCAATCCTCCGCACTTCTCAGCGAGGCGAAGCCATTAATGCTTTTTTGATGACTCACTCCTAAGGTTCAATCCTTTCTAAGCAACGCCAATGCCACTCTTGTGCTTAATCGTTGCAGTTTTTTTGAGAACCTGTTTGACTCTTTTTGTCCTCAGGTTTCCGCCAAAAATGCACTGATGAGCCAGGAACCGCTGGATGCTGAGGTAGGTTCGTAAGTAAGTAGGCGTTTTTAAATACTTTTGTCTTTAATAATAATAAGTATTTTAATGTTCCCCTGAAAAGCTTGACCCTTTACCTAACATCCATATTTGACCCTATCATACCCAGGTCACGCAATCGTAGCCATTTACACTACGCATTTTCACTGATGGTTTGATCTCTGAATTCTCCTCTGCCCCAACAATTGATTGATTGGATTTGAAACGATGGTGGCATGACACATTTTTAAAATTTACAATTCGGAACCTGTTTCAACAAATCACATCCTAAAAGGGCCTAGATTCCGATCGGTTAAAACAACTTTTGGTAGGTCGACCTGTCCTCCCTTAATTATGTTTTTAGCACGGTCCACTTGTGTTTATTTTGGCGCGGAAGGACAGAACCAGTTCGCGTCCCACCCCTCGTCAAAACAACTTCATTCCCTTGTACTTCGTTCCATCACCCTGTCTTCTTTCTGTAGCCTCCAGTGGCGCTTCCATTCAACCTGATGGTAGATCTAAGATCACCACGGCCGTCTTTTGCCTTGATAGCGTTTTTTCTCCTTCTCTGCAAACAGAGGCGCATGTTTCTTCGATTCCCGATCGAACGATCTTCCTATCGGTGACATTGTTTGCATTATCAACACCGGTGGATCCTCTTAATTTGCTCTCATGTTGCACGAGTGCAAACAATGATTTCTTTGATTTCTCTGCGAGTGCCGAAGCCGCAGAGGACATAAGGACTCCGGAAATCCCTTCTTTGTCAGTGTTCCGCTTTGAGGGTTCCTAAGGTCACCTGCTGCAACAGGTTCTACTTTGGGCGTTGCCAAGGTTCAATGGAGTGAGGCACTTGACCTAGGAGGTTTCTTAAGTGTTTTTTGCCAGTTTATTCCGCCAAAAAGGGACAGTTCCACTACTAGGACTATTAAGAATAGTTCTATCTGCTCCAATCTGTGCATCAACGCCGAATCGGTTCCCCACCATACTTTCTACTTTAACCCCTAACCAGCCACATCTGTAGGACAGGAAACCCCCATAAAAACACGGTTATCTTCCACATGTCGTTCCCCGATAAACAACAACCAGAACAGATACCCTGCTATTGGGTATCCGAGCGCTGAAAATACGCTCTTGTTTACAGTCCCCTGACCCTCATTGCGCTTCCCAATGGGATGTTTTCGTATTCCCCTCTAGAACATTCAATGCTCCCATAGAAGCACTATTTGCTTACACATGTTCCAGTCGTGCGCCCTCAGGAACAACAACGACCGAAAGTACGATCTTCGAACGTATTTCTGGTTCGGGCACTCCCACAAGCCCGGTATCAAAATATTTTCGCCACGCAGCCAGATGTCCCTGTTTGCGGTCGCCCTCGCCTCTCCCGCGCTTTCCCTCTCGTTTTCCATCGGTAAACATGTAATTCATTCCAGTGATCATTGCCTCCTTAGGTGCTTTTAAAGGTAGAGAAAGCCCTGTTGACGCAGATGCCGACTTTGCAACGTTAGTATCCCTTTTAAAACATAAATATCGACCACCTTAGGGTAGTCCTCTCTGAGTTCCACTTTGAGAAAAAAAACGTGCTACAGGGGTCTGCTACAGGAGTAAGGAGTCTTCTGCCAACCAGAATCACAAAGCTTCTGGGCTAAGCTGGAGCCTAAGCCGTCAAGATATCCAGAATTCCCTAGAAAAATTTTTTCTCAAAAGTTTTTTGTAACTTTAATTTTCTTGAACTGTAGCTTTGCATTTATAATTTTCTCAAAGTGTTTTTTCTCAAACTTCGATTTGTTGACTAAATTTGCCCAAAATGGCAACATTTTCGACACCCTTTTCGGCCTCCGACCTCCAGAGGCATCCCCTCAAACGCTCCCGCTGGAGAGGACCTGTTCCACGCCTTTTCCAGCGCAATGTCAATATGTTTTTGAGCGGTATGGGGAGAGTGATGGAGTGCGAAACGAATTGCTCGCCACGGTGCAGGGCGCACGTGGTTTACACCCCCGCCGACGGTCGATCCGTCTTTGGAATGTTGCGCCTTACACCTTTGATGGATGGCGCTGTCAACGGGGGCGCTGCTTCGCCGATTTGTGTTTTGTGCGCGTGGCTTATGATCTCTTATTCGGGAAGTGTTTCCGCCGCTGTTTACTCTGCGGAAACAGAGTCACTTACAGGGAGCGCGCCACTTTCAGTGTACACAGTCCAGCGTATCTAAAACATGCCTACTTGGAGTTCTGATTTTGGCGACCATCTAATCGCCTTTCAGAGGATTATGGTATCCTGGAGGGGACGTGCGTTTAGAGCTTTTTTGGGTCGGTGGAACCATCTTGAGGGTTTATCGGGGTTTATCGGTCAGATACGCTCAAGAAGGAACATCACAGAAAGAGAAATATGTTATTATTTCACCATTTCTTATTTTACGGTCTCCGTAGAAAGACGTTGTAAAACTGTTGCTGAGTACTTATCAGTAGTCAGCGATAACGGTTAAACAAATGCTTCCAGAGAAATCATTTGACCTTGACAAGCTGAACAGTGCTTTCATGTTCTATAGGGGCATACAGTACTTATGAGAAACTATGGACACATAAAAAAGATACTTTTGGGGCTGGTCCTACCTTAGATACGCAACGCTTCGCCGTGTGCAAACATCCAGCAAATATTGAATTGGCCTTTGATTTTCAAATACTGGTTTTCAAAAATATGAAACTGGACTTTCAACAAGAAATATGGGCATATGGACAAGGATGCATTGAAGCTCCAAGCTTTTTCATCCGTCCACTCTGCTTCCTCTCCCAAATTCCAAAACCTTTGATTTCCTCATGAATTAACCAACTGTTTTCCAAACGGATTATACCCGTGCATATCAAACAACGCCACCCGTCGACACCTCCTAAACACACGTACCGCTGCAAGTGTGTTAAACCTATCACGCCCCGCCCCTCCAAAAACCGACCCTTCGCTGCAGCTGGCAACACTGGCCTGCCACTGCGATAATCGCACTCGTTTTTGCGGTTTTCATTCGCGCACAGAGACCGCCTGGGTCAGATCAAGGTCGCCCATCTTGGATGGCGCGATCGCCCATTGCCGATGGACCCTCTGCCACACTCTACGGGCACTCTACAGTCCGCTCTGCTTTCAGAGGCTCCGCCATGGCATCGGCGTTCGAGAAGAATCAGTTCGCCATCCTCATCCTGGTCTTCCAGGTCATCTTCTTCGTCCTGTTTGGACTCTTTGCCACTTATGCCACCGATGCTATGCCCAGTGGCAATGAGAGTACCAACTATGTCAACTCGAAGTACCCATGTAAGTTTCCAAATGTGGAGGGTGTAACATTTGCGATATAACACAGATGAAAACATCAAACAGTAATGTTTTAATTTACTTATCAGGCTATTTTCTTTGAATACTTGCCACAAGAAGACAGTACTGTATCTTTTTCAGTGTTCCAAGACGTTCACGTGATGATTTTCGTCGGATTCGGTTTCCTCATGACCTTCTTGAAGCGTTACGGATTCTCCGCCGTCTCCATCAACATGTTGCTCGCCTGCTTCACTATTGAGTGGGGCATGCTTGTCCGCGGATTCCTCTCCGACACCTTCGCTCACACCGGCGTCTTTACTATCTCCATTGAAGAGTAAGTGCGTCTTACAAGACTCAAAATATCTTAAAACAAGTCAAAGCAGATAGTGACTTGCGTTTATTTCTGATCCCCCTTAGGATTGGATATGATAGGGTTCCCTTAGAAATGAAGATCCACACGATTGGATAACAGGATTAGTGGCGATATCTGGCCAACTCGTTTAACTCCCTCTTGCAGCCTTCTGACCGCGGACTTCGCCGCCGCCGTCATCCTCATCACCATGGGTTGCATGTTGGGCAAACTCTCTCCCTCGCAGTACGTCATCATGGCTCTCATCGAAACGCCCGTCGCCATCGGCATCGAGCACGTCGTCGTCCACGTCTTCCACGTAAGATTTAAAAAAAATTGAACATTGGTGTAAGGGTTGGGTAAGAAGTCCAGTAAGGGTTTCCTCAACCTGGACACCCAGTGGTATTCGAAAGTTAAAGTAACGGAAAACTTTAAGGCCCAGACTCTGCAAAGGCCTCTTATGCAAAAAAGCAATTCAAAAATTACTGTATTTCTTCTAGGTCAACGACGTTGGCGGCTCCATGATCGTGCACGTCTTCGGCGCCTACTTCGGTCTGGCCCTCTCGCGCGTCTTCTACAAGAAGGAGTACATCGGCCACGAGAACGAGGGAAGCACCTACCACACGGACATCTTCGCCATGATCGGCGCCCTCTTCCTTTGGCTCTTCTGGCCTTCGTTCAACGCGGCGCCCGCTGACCCTGAGGACGCACGCCACCGCGCTATCCTCAACACCTACTTGTCCATGGTCGCCTCCGTCATGGCCACCTTCTTGATGTCCTTCCTGGTTAACAAGCACGTAAGCGAAGTCGTAACATGTGAGGAGCACTATCTTACTTTCTAGCGCCACATCGACATGGTCCACATCGCGAACTCGACCCTCGCCGGTGGAGTGGCCATCGGCACCAACGCCAACGTCATCCTCTCGCCGCTCCACGCGCTCCTCGTCGGCTTCTTCGCCGGATGCTTGTCCGTCGTCGGCTACCAGTACATTACCGTATGCTTTGTCCCACTCTTCTCCACCTCATTCTCCTCCTTTAGCCCTTCATGGCGAACAAGCTGAAGATGCACGACACTTGCGGAGTCCACAACCTCCACGGAATGCCCGGAGTCGTCGCCGGCCTCACCAGTGTCCTGTTCGCCCTCGTCTACGACCCTGCCCTCTACGGATCCACGTAGGACCCTTTCTTATGCGATCCCTGGTGTAATTTAAATTTTTACAGCTACGGAAAGATCTACAAAGCCACCGAGCACGGCCGTGACCACACCACTCAGGCCCTTTACCAGCTCGCCGGACTCGGGCTTGTCCTTGGATCCTCCCTCCTCTCTGGAGCCATCACCGGTAGAACCCATCCTCTGAATCTTAACCATCCAATTGTTAAGGCGTCATTCTCAAGCTCAAGGTCTGGAACCAGGTCCGTGACAAGGAGTACTACGCCGACGGCGACTACTTCCACACCCCTGACGACTATGATTTCACCACTCGCGTAGGATTCATGACCTTCTTCTCCCAAAAAAAAAACATTTCTTTAGATCATCTCCAACATCGATCACGTCGAAGTCACCGAGCACACGAAGCTCAAGGAGGCCGTCTGAATGTCCACAAGGACCTCTAGAGATGCGCAGAGATGATAGTATTACTTTGTAAATAAGCTGTTTCTCGTAATTGAATAGTTCCTACATCACACATTTATTTGTTTCTTTCACAATAAAGATTCTAAACACTTTGCGTCGGACAGCGAAGTGTGACCAGCTCCGAGGAGGGAAGCGATCTGCCCAGAGGTAAATGAGCTCGTGGAGATATGGTAAAAGCGCTGAAACAAATTACTGTTAAAAACACTTGCTGTTTAATGACATAATCTCTTGATTTTTAGAAAATTTTTGCCACCACTTTCTCCGATTATTTCGGTACGCTCGCAGTACCAATTGCTCGATTCTACATGGTGTTTCAAGTGAAGTCGTTTAAGATCTTCGAAGTGATAAAAACAGTACTGTTTAATGTTATAATCCTTTGATTCTTTGGGGAGTGACCCATTTTTTACACCTTTTATTGACTCATCCATTTTGACGAACGCATATTTTTCATATGTAATTATCCAACTAGGTGGCGGCCTTTGGGATACCGTGGAAGCGCAGATGATCACAGAGTTCAATGGGAGCATGTTTACCACTGGAGTCCGATGTTTGATGACAAACAATTACACTTTTGCGTATGTTTCAATTTCGGCCGATATATCCGCTGTCCCTTGGATCAGAAGGGGTTGATTGCAAGTGGGAAAACGAAGCGCGACCCAATTTTAGAAGAAAGGAGAGTCTTTTACGACACTGATCTTTCAACGCTATCCTAGCGGTGGATAATCGATTTTGCAACTTATCTCTGTTTACGGTTTGGGAAAACAAAGCGGAACCATTGCAAATGTGAATTCTTATCATGTCATCCTGTCGTTTGACAAGGAACATTGTGAAGTATTCTACGGGCAATAAAGGACACTAACTATACTCTTGAGTTTGTTCTTCTGTCATTATCATAATGTCAGCTCTGTGATGGTCACCACTATAATGATAAAGAAAAAGCAAATTTAGCAGCAGTTCTGAATTTTATCACAATTTCAGGTCAAACACGTCAAATGCAGAGGGTTCCGTAGGGCTCGGTGCAGAAAACTTTTTATTTCCATTACAAAATATTCTCACTGAGCGAACGCCTCTGACCCACAAGAAAATAAATGGAACATTTTAAAAGGAAAGGACGCACTCACGTTAAATGAAAATGAAGTGCAACTACGTTCCTATCCTTCTCTTCGTCTCGGTCAACGCGTGCCTTCGAACGCAAGTAACGGATCCGACTGCGAAACCCACAGGTATAACGGGTAAACAGCTACCTCATTCCGCTGGGCGTACCTTCTGGAGTTTTGGCTTTTCCAAACTTGGTTTTAAGGTCATAACGACATGAAGATTTGGTGTACACACTTGTGTCGATTATCTGTTTTTATATGTTAACCCTCCGATTGCATAAAACTGAGTAAAAGTATTGTCAAAGAAACCGTACCTTTAAGATCAGCTTTTGGGATGAATGTCACCCTAAATTGTCACCATAAAACCTTACATAACTGTATTGTCTTTATTTTTAGAACCGCCGACATGTAAACGTAGAAATCCATCGGACGTGCAAGTATACGTTGAAGCAGCACCAGAGAAGATCCCCGGGCCTACAAAACCATCAGACGGTAGCGTATTTTGTTTTGATAAACAATTTTATAGGCATATTTTATATAATATTTTATAGGCGTACAATGTTTTAAAGAAATTGTGTTACAGAGTGCACTTGTTTCACGGAGGACGGTACTTCCGCGACGTGGTTTATTGTCCCGTCTTTTGACGAAGTCAATCGCTATGTATTCGAAGCTCCCATTGGAGATGGGCTGACTTACTCCTGCCCCAAAGGAAAGTACTACATAAGTGATGGAACCGACTGCTACGAGAATGAAGGGAATGTAAAACAAGTAACATTCACCAACTTCTGTCCAAATGGTGCAAAAGGTACAGTATCATTTTTGGGTACAGCGAATTCCCGTAACCATTTAGAGTGCAAACCCAAAGTGATAATCCACACCGATGAAAAAGTCACATTCAAAAGCGGGACAAAGCCGGACTACGAATCAGAATCTCAAAAAGACGGAACCATATTTAAACCACTCGACGATGAGGGCGCCTACCTTACAGCGGACATGTTCTCGTGTGAGAGGTGTCCTCAGCGACCGAAGTCCTGTGGCATTCCCAAGCCTCTGCTTAACTAACGGTCAACTTTCTAAGAAACACTATTAATGTAATATGGAATGTAATAAACAGGTGAAAAAGTTCACTACATGCTTTCACATTGCATACAGCGCGTTGACGGAGACAGAGATTTGTTGATGGAGATTTGTTGCGAGATACAATAGAAATGCAATACAATTGCAAACTCATAAAAACTTCGAGCCCAAATGATGCTAAATTTTTTTTAAACTGGGCGTTTGTGGTATCCAAAGAACCAGCAGAGTCTGTTTAATAAATGTACTTTTCGCGGCTAAATTCTGAAGTTCCTTGACAATGAAAACTGTTTGATCTTTGAAAGGTATCAAGATGATTTTAGCCATTGGCAATCACAGTGTTGACAGACAGTGGTGCAAAGTGGTTATACTATAAAGTAACCTTATGCCCGTTTATAGAAAACTTATGCCCCTTTCATCGCGTAACAGTTTCGCCGCCGCAACCTGTAATCACCGTAAACAAGCTGGTCCAAACGACAAACAAATAAACTACGGTATTTTAGTCACGCGAGCATTATTTTGCTCAAAATCATTAGAGTGCCAAATATAACGACCTCTATAATATCAAAAAAAAAAGAAAAGACCTTTAAAGACCCGAAAAAATATTTGTAGTCCGCAGTGGGTGTAAAAGGAAACCAATTGCGATTTCGCCAAACCGCCTCCGCGATCGGGTGACCTACGACCCACAAATTGAAACACATAAAAAGGTGCAGCAGCGATGCCCCTGCGCATAGGTTAATCGCAATGAACGCGAGGTTTTTCGTCTTCTTATCCCTACTCCTTGTACGGCTGGATGCGTGCATGCGGACAAGTGTCCCGGGCGGTCCCACAACGACCACTAGTTCTACAACCACCACGACCACTACAACTACTACTACCACTACTACCACTACAACGTGTAAGTCTCAAGTTGAACAGATTTTAGGGAACTCAAATTATATTACTTTTTAACGTGTAAACTCACTAATTAAACTCAAACTTTAACCAACACATCATCTGGACTCACTGGATCCATAGCACCATATTTTGCAAAAATCTCCATATATATTGAGTCGGCTGCGTTATTTGTCCTTTTCCGCTCTCGCAAATTAACTTGAACGATTCAAAAACAGTCACGGACCAAAGCCTCTAAGCTTATTATACTAACTTATTTACTATTGGAAACGAAGGGGCGGGGTGTCCTAGAAACAATAATCCTAGAAACAATAGTTTTCAGTACCTCTGCCGGTCTGCAAAAGAGAAAACCTTCTGACATCCAAGTACCTCCGTACCTAACGTACCTGGTTTTTAGTACTTTTTAACACCATCTTTTGCAAAAATTTCCATATCTATTGGATCGGCTCCGCTATAAAGCCTCCAAGCTTACTATACTAATATATTTACGAAGGGGGGTGTCCTAAAGGAATTAAAAGATGGTGGAGTTGACGGATTCAAAAAAATTTACGGTCCAAAGCCTCTAAGCTTACTATGCTAACTTATTTATTATTGGGAACAAAAGGAGGTGGGCTAAAGTTTTGACCGGCACTGTAGTTAGCTAACGAACAATAGACGTACTTGGATTTCAGTACCTCCGCCGGTCTGCAAAAGAGGAAAACCTTCTGACGTCCAAGTCTACGTTGAAAAGAGTGATGCAACGGAAACCGCAACTCCAGCAATCAGTTACAGTAAGCGCACACATCACACTTCCGCTATGATCTCCGACTTTAGCGTGCGATTGTACTTCCGAAGATGGCACTATGGGGATGTTCTACAGCATCCCATCTTCTGACGATCCAAACAGAAATGAATATGGTTTAGCGCTAGGAAATGGATTGTCTTACATGTGCCCTGGAGGGAAGTATTTCATAAGTGACGGAGCGGACTGCTACGAGAGTAGTGGTCCAGTCGACCAAGTTACCTTCGCCAACTACTGTCCGAATCTGGCGACAACGGTGGAAGGAGGTATGTTGTCTTTAATTGTCAACGTACAGCGACTCAAACAAACCGTTAAGAGTGTCAACCTAAGGTGATCATCGAGGGGGACGAGATTGTCACATTTACAAGCGGCGCGAAGACATACTCATCCGATTCCCAATTTGAGAACTGGGAATGGAAACCATTGAGTGAAGACGGCTACTTGATTGCAAATATGCTGTCATGTAACCGGTGTCCGGACGTGTTAAAGACGTGTGGACCGGAGATGGAACCCACTACCACAACTACCACTACAACGCGTAAGTCTCAAGCTGCACTGATTGTAGTGGGAAATTGGCATATCGCGTTACCGTACAATGTAATTTGTGAAAAGTCAATTCGTTGTCCTAAGAAGCAATACGCATGTGCTTACTTCAGGAGTTTATTAGCTACTTTTCAGGTTCACCCCACTTTTATTATTATATTTTTTATTTTTTAATGCATAAGCCACAAATGTGGACAACGGC
>KN171106.1:21085-31966 GCA_000757755.1 Steinernema glaseri
TAAGAAACCAAAACACAGCTCAAACTACAACATAGTTGAAACCACGCGACGATGACCCCATTGTTGCGTGAAGTAATTAATTAGTGTCGGCGTTTGAAACAACCTCTCTAAAGCGATTACTGAGCGTCCTAAGGTAATAAAATTCACAGGAAATGAGTCGCAAAGTTGCTTTGAGGTATCACTTCAGAACCTGGTTCAAAGTTAAATATTCTGAAGAAATCCTGCAAATCCTAATCCTAACTTGTACTAGAAATGTTGAGCAGAAGGTCTAACCCTCTGGAAGGTCTTTTGCTAGCTGAGAGGAGGTTTTATATCTAGCCAATGGATAGAAAGAGCTAAAATAAGTTCGTCAAAAAGCTGCCCTACCCAATGGTGTATAGTAGCGCTGAAAGGAGAGTTTCCGCCTTATTGCGCAGAGTTGTCTCCAATGATCAGAGCACATAGCGCCATTTCGACCTACATACCGCCATCCCTTCCCCCATTCTTGCAAACTTATACATAACGGCTTTACACCTTAAAACATGTCTAATCAGTTATTGAAATCATTCGTGCTTCCTTTCCCAGCTTATTATAGTTAACTACCGAACATAATCCTGGTTTTCAGTACCTCCACCGGTTTGCAAAAGAGGAAAACCCTCGGATGTTCAAGTATACGTTGAAAAAAGCAATACACAGATCGTCTCAGCTCCCTCAATCAGTTACTGTAAGTTACAGTGACAAACCGCACACTTCCAATACAAACTCTGCCTTCAGCATGTGCTTGTACTGCCGATGACAGCAAAATGGGGATGTTCTACAGCCTTCCGTCATCTAACGACCCAGATAGATCAGAGTACGGCCCCTCACTCGGAAATGGGTTGGCTTACATGTGCCCTGGCGGGAAGTACTTCATAAGCGACGGAACGGACTGTTATGAGAGTACTGGTCCACTCACGCAAATTACCTTCGCTAATTTCTGTCCGAATCTGGCGACAACGGTAGAAGGAGGTCTGTTGTCCTTGATGTCCAATGATCAGGAACTTAAACAAACCGTTAAGAGTGTCAACCCAAGGTGATCATCGATGGGAACGAGCCGGTCACGTTTACAAGCGGCGCGAAGACATACAGCTCTGGGTCTCAATTAACGAACTATAGATGGAGACCATTGAGTGACGACGGCGCCTACTTGACTGCGCACATGTTCTCATGTGAAAGGTGTCCGGAGATGTTAAAAACTTGCGGACCGCCAAAAGCAGCAGGAAAATAGTACTGCACCTTATGTATGCTAATATAATAATGCCTGTGAGTTGTAATAAACAAATAAACCTTTATTTCTGCAACATATTATAGAAGCCTCTTCTGAAGCCTCTAACGTTCCCACTAGAATTGAGGAAATCCCTCCGTTCTTTCAGCTTTCGTCCAGGTTGAAGTTCCTCCTGATCTCGTCGGCGCTCTGCTTGTGGATGAACAAGTTGTATATAGCCGCACAGCAACGGTCGTACAGCTGTTGCATGTGAAGGAAATCGGCCGCCATGACGAGCCTAAATAAGGCCTCCCTTTCATATGTGGCAAAAAACTGATCCAGCATAGAAAGGGACTCATTCTCATCCTCTGGAAGGTTCTTTGCTAGCTGACAGTATTTCTCCATTATCTCCAAGGTCCCGCTATCAATGTTTTCCATGGGTATTGCCTCGTTCGAATCAGCTTCATGGAATAAAGTGAGGTCCTTCAAGAGCTCCGACATCTCGAGGATATCCTGTTGCACATCCACCGTCTTCTGATCGGCAGTTGTAAGGCGGAGAGCAGTGGACATAGCGACTGTTGATTGTTTATCGTTGATGAAGTGTGCTGGTTCCTTTAAATTATCCGTTGTTTGAGGAAAGCAATGCTTCTAGGAGTCGAGTGCAGCGCTTTACTGCGAGGCATCGCTTTGATGTTTGAGCGTTGTCCTGCTCGGGGGAGGGTTGTCTAGGAGACAAGAAATATGCTTGGATTTTCTGATGGAGTTCGAAAATCGAAATAATTGGTCACAAAGATAATAAAGAACATATACAAACTTGTATAAGTTGACCACATAAGATGTGCTTACGTTTGTTGTGAAGTGATTTAAGCGTTTAAATAACTAGATAAAGATAAATATACAAACTTAAATTGCTTGTTCCGTGTCCAAAGTTGTCCCTTTGCAGCCTCATACTAGGACTGATGATCCACTACTTCGCTAGTGTCTCCGGGTCACCGCAAATACCTAAAAAATTGCTTTGCAAGTGGGATCGCACATTAGTCTGAGGTTCCGTGAAATGAGCCTCTCTATTCAAAGGAATGAGTTTTGAGTACTCTCGAAACGAAAAGCCACGATGCGGGGAACCGGACTATGCATAGTTTCATTATGCTGTGCTACGTATGGATCGTGTTTTATAGTTTTCAGTTGTTTGTTCCTGTTGATATAGAAAGACCACAATCTTCTCTACTTTTAAACCCTATAAAGTTAGAATTAACATAACAGATTAGGAATACACCATTTATGTCCCCTCATCTTTAATCGGGAGAAGCGCCTTCTTAAAACAAAGCAAAACAAGCAACCTGATTTGCATAAAGCTCGACGAGCAACAAAGTCAACAACAAACGGCCGCGCTGTGCCCCTGTTATTGACTGGTTTCTTTGTTATCTTGTGTCGTTCGCTCTTCCCCTCGTTGTTTATTTTCGTTACGCCGTGCCTGCCTCCGCCTCAGCGCCCCTTCTTCGCGTGTTTGTCCCTTCGCCGTTTGTGTTGCTGGCGTCGTTTCGTTGTTCTCCGCGTCGGTCCGATCGATATCTTCCCTCCACGCACTGAAATCCGTATTCTTTCTGTTTTGTCGCTTTTATCAGTTGTTTAGGGTCATAGACAGAAGAGAGAGACAGAGTTATATGTTTGTCTATGTCTACATTCTGTCTATCTCTTGTGTCTGTCGTGTCTTCTCTTGTCGTGTTGGGTGCACGTTTGCACCACTTTCGTACCTTCGTTCTTGTTATCACTTGGTGCTTGCGATAGTTTTATTTTATGTTGCATATGCAGTTTTTGGTTTTTTCTTTTTGTGCTCTTTTTTAACGTCTAGACTATGCTGCGTCTTTTGTCCCAAATTCTTGGAAGTTAATGTAGGCGCTCCATGTAGACAACCACAAAATTAAAAAAAATCATTATACTTTGCACCGGACGATCCATGCAGACCCTTGTGTAAGGGCACATACACAATTTACCGGTAGTTTTTTTCTTTGAAAGTCATCATTAGTATAGTCTTAAATCGGGTTGTCCAATTAATCCCAGTTTTAAAACACATTATGCCTTCCGGGTTTGCCGAACATATGCTGTATAATTAATTAGTCACGTTAAATAGCTTTTTTGCAGACCATGTTCCGCCGCACGGAACGCAACCGGCAGCCCATCAGCGTCAACGCGCCAAAACCCGACGCAGAAGTGGGGAGCAGTGTGTGCTGGTACAAGACACGCGCAGGAAACGATGCCTTCACCTACCGCAGCCAACGGTTCCCGGGCACCCTCTTCCGCTACGTCTCATCCCAAGGCAGTCGGATCAAGCAACAGACGACCTGGCGTTTCGTCTGTGTCTCATGCAGCAAGATCAACAACTACCGAGTTGCTCACAAAATGAAGTCCATCTCCGCGTCAGGTGTCTCCATCCGCAATGGCGACTGGCTCGACGACCCTGACTATCCCTACTGGGAACACATCTGCATCGTAGGGTTGCACTGTGTCGACAGACCCAGGTTTGTACAAAGTTGGCTCGAATATGCAGCAGCGCTCCCTTTAGAAACACAAAGAAGGGAGTGAATGTAAAGCTGCCCAATGTGGATGCAATTCCACTGCTCAAGTACACCCACGAGGGTCAGACCGTCCTGGATGAAGTGCAGCTGCAAGGAGGAGACGTGCATAAGATCTCCTCCACCAGTTATCGACATCTGATTCGGACCATCTGTGCGGACTTGTTCGAGAGGTACACTACAATCATATGGAAATATCGATGATTCCATCCCAAATTTAGGTCACATCGACAGATGCCTCCAGTGCACGAAAAGCGCGCGTACGCTCAAGCCTTCTTCAAGAGCATAGGAGCCAACTTTAATCCGGTTAGTGAGCCTAAAACATCGGTAATAACCTGTTCTTAATTGTACAGAAGGACAACAAGGTCATTGCGAGCATGGGAATGCGAATCCGGAGACTTCAGGCGGCCAACAGCGGCTCGGACAAAAGTGAAAAGGACGATGATGAGGAGCAAGGAGAAAAAGCAGACTTTGTGGAAGAAGGAGGTGCTGACTCCTACGACTTCAACGACAGCCAGTTCGATTATGACGTGGACGAGACGTCGCAGGGTCCTCCTGAGAAAAGGATCAAGTCGGAGATGCCGCAAGGGTCGTTTGACGTCCAAGTTGGAGTGGAGCAGGACGGCGAAGAGTTCTACTTGGAGGATGATACTTTCGCCATGGAACCGGCCACCCATTTCAGCGACATAAATTCGGTGTTTGTGGAACCGAACAACTCGCCTGCCGAATTCTTCGAGACAAGCGATAATTTCGAGAGGGACCTTGCAATGGAGGACGTAAGGATTTCCAGTTTAAAAGGGTCTTACCCAAAGAATATCTTCAGATATCAGCTCAGTTTCTTGAGATGGGCCTGCGACAACCAGATGCGGAGTCCTTCGAACAGATCTGGGAGGGAGCGGTTGTGGACAAGCTCATCAACATCGGGGTCCAGCAGCCTTTTGCCCATTCGGGTATGCAAAGATTCCTCCAGTTCAAGGGTGTCGATGATGGGAGCATCGACGCGCTGCTTCCTAACGACCGTTCCGAACTTGCTCTTCGTCTCCTCCCGATCGCTCTCTTTGGAAATGACCATGGATACTTCAGCAAGCACCTTACAAAGATCTTTATCGAGTGTCATGTAAGAAGCATCCATCTCTTACACTCCTAGAACCGAATACTTTTAGGCAAACATGAAGACAATAGAAGATCTGAAGCAGTTCCACACCACGGACATGCTGAACTATCCGGTGATCGTAAAGGTGCATGACAAGTATATGGTAGTCGCCTCGAAGAAGGCCATCAGAGTGGAGGGGGGCTTCTCCACGGCCCTTCGTATCCTCGTAGAAATCTACGCCGTGCTCAACTGCGAGATACCCTTCGAAGTCTATTTGCCGGTACGATTCCTGCAGTACATTTACGATATCTACAGATACAAGATCTCAGAAGAACATAAAGATATTTTCGAGAGGGTGTTGTCATTCCTCTGAAAGTAATAAAATTTCGACTTTTCGTGTCTACTACAAACCAACCCCACGGATGACGGGGCATCTAAGTGCATGTGCCCTGTCTCTGCAGATCAAAAGTGCAAAGGTAGACAGTCTCGCTTGCAGAGACAGATCAGCATGTCCAGCCGAGGCCAGCAATCATTTCCTCGGATACCATCCCTGGCAGTCAGTCGATCGGGACTCCTGCGGTGTCAGCGGATTCCGAGAGACGTTCCGACTGCAGTTTGACGAATTCGCAGCGAACCTTCCGGTTGTTCCTTCGCGCCGGTCCTCAAGATGTCAGGCAAGGAGAAGTCGCAGTCGACGTCCTGTGACAACAGCCACCAGAGTCAGCGCAGCAAGCGCGGGAAGTGGAACTCCAATGTGCAGTTCATCCTCACTTGCGTTGGATACTCCGTTGGTCTGGGAAACGTGTGGCGCTTTCCGTTAAAGGCTTACGAAAATGGTGGAGGTATGCTTGTAGCGTTTAAAATTGAGATGCATATTCATTTCTAGGAGCATTTCTCATCCCGTACCTCTTCTGCTCGATGGTCATTGGATTCCCCGTCCTCTTCTTGGAGATGTCGCTGGGACAGTTCACGAGCTCGGGACCCGGAACCATCTTCCGAAAGCTGTGCCCCCTCATGCAGGGAATAGGGTGGGGTCAGGCGGCAATGTCGTTCGTTGTCAGCATCTACTACAACGTAATCGTCGCCTGGACACTCCTGTACATGGGATACATCGTAATCGGAAAATGGAAGACGTTTGCCACGTGCGACAACGACCACAACACAGAATGTGAGTGGCCTTCTTCTTATAATGATCCTGACACGAAGTTTCTGCTCTACCGTGTTCGTGCCAATCTTCTTGTTGTGGACGGACGCATGCTTTTTAGAAGTGATCCTCTAGCCTAGCTGACAGGAATTGTCAGCGCGTTCTAAATTAGCACTATTTGGTAGTCCGACAGATTACGTGCGTGGGGCGTTTGTGGGAAGGGCCTTGTTCAATTTTTCAAAGTTTGAAACAGTTAGGACAAATCGTGTCCCCGTGCTCTGACAATGCTTTGATATATCATATTTCAGACTGTTACTCAAACTTGCAGAAGGAATCAATCTGGCCGGATGATCCGGTGGACTACCAGTTCTATTACAACAGGCAAAACTACAGCTACGCTGACACGAAAAATGTGACTTTATCATTGGCTGTTTTACGGAAGGCACTCAACCATACGGAGCCGACAGCAACCGCCGCCGAGGAATTCTTCAACTACAACATTCTGCGTCAGTCGCCTGGGATGGAATACGTCGGAGATTTCAACTACAAATTGCTTATCGCCCTTGCTATCGCGTGGCTTATTACTGCACTGTGCCTCATCAAGGGAGTCAAGTGGATTGGTCGTATCGCCCTTGTCACTGCCACCGTACCCTACATCATCATCTGCATCCTTTTCTTCCGCAGTGTCACTCTGGAAGGAGCGCGCAAAGGAATTGACTTCTATCTGTTGAAGCCGAACATGGACTACATCTTCAAGTTTGAGGTACTTATTAACCCTAATATTCACACCTTACGTTCCATGATTTAGACGTGGAAGCAAGCAGCAACTCACGTGTGCTTCAGTCTCGGTATCGGTTTCGGCGGACTCCTCTCATTGTCCAGCTTCAACAGCCGTGACCACAACTGCTACCGCGACGCTGCCATCGTTACATTCGCCGATGGATTCATGAGCATCTTCGGAGGCACCGCGGTCTTCTCTGTGCTCGGCTTCATGGCTACGGAGACGAACCGCGAGATCAAGGACGTGGTTGCAGGAGGTGGGTAGATTGACGTTTAGAATGCGCCCTTATTCGCTTTCTAGGTATCGGACTGGCGTTTATCGCCTACCCTGAAGCGATGAGCCGAATGCTGGGCACTCCGTACTGGGCGTTCCTCTTCTTCGCCATGCTGTTCACTCTGGGAATCAGTAGTCAGTTCGGCTATGCCGAAGTAGCCTGCACAGCCATTTGTGACCAGTTCCCAAAGGTTCGCAAACATCGCGCTGTTATCGTATCATGTGTCTGCTTCATGGCATTCACCATTGGCATAATCATGTGTTGGGGCTCAGGAATCTACTATTTTTACCTCTTCAACGAGCACTCGTCTTCTTTCTCGCTGATGTTGCTTATCGCAGCGGAGCTTATCCTTGTCAACCATGTTTACGGTAAGTCGGCGATCGACAACAACTCATTAAAGAGCGTTGCCTAGGATACCGTAACTACAAGAAGGATCTGCAGTCAATGTTTGGCATTCGTGAGAAGGGTACCACGACTTGGTCGATGATTAAATGGGTCATCGGCCAAGCTTTTGGGCGGAAGGGATTTTATGCCGCCTACATGATGATTGCCATATGTCCCTCCGTTTACCTCGTAAGTCCAAGTGGTAGTTTCTTGTCTAACACGTCAGTTTAGGCCATGGGAATCTACTCCTTTTACGGACTTACCATCGATTACGACGAATACAATGGCCGGAAATTCCCCGCATGGAGCAAACCGATCTCCTTCTTTATAGCAGGCATTGGAGTCATTGTTCTTATCATTTTGGCAATCGTCAACACCGTAGTCTACCGGCGGAACGGCAAAGTATCCACCACCTCACGCGATTGCTGCTCATGAATGTATTTTCAGTCTTGGAAGAAGCTTGTCTGTGTACAGAAGGATTGGCCGAAGCGGAAACCTGCGGAGAAGAAACAAAGCGAGACACCGTTACTCGCCCCCGAAAATGAAGGCACCAGTGACGGTAGCACTGCTGCTGACAGTAAGAAGGCAGAGTGACCCGACGTCTTGGATCAGACGGAATAAATATATTCACCCAATGCCTCGTGTACCGAACATTTATGATAAGCGAGTGTTATTGGGGTAAGGAATCACCTATCCAAGGTTCATGACACCAACAATTTCCGGACACAACCAGGCTTTGAGCAACTCGTAGCCTTCAAGCTAGAAATTAGGCTTTCATGACGATTTCCCTGATAACGCCAAAGAGAGAAACGTTCCTTGTGGGTTTCTTCGCTGGAGGTTGTGTCGTGTTTTCTATGTTCCATGTGAAAGATTCAATGATTTCTCGCTTTTGCATTGACCTCTTCTTCTTTTACATTGACCTGGAAGAGTTCCCGTGTCTGTGTCTGCGCGCGAATCAATGCGCGGCGCTTTCCACATGCATGCACAGTAGATCTTGTTTTGTGACGGGACTTGCATAACTTAATTCTCCATTGATTGCTTCTCCAGTGTTTTTGTCTTCTTGTCCTTCTAGTTACATGCTCAATCTTTTTTCAGCCATAATGGAAGTCGAGCAGGTGGCCACCGAGGGAGAAGTCCTCCTCCCGCAGAAGAAGTTTTACCGCCAGCGAGCTCATGCAAACCCAATGTCAGACCATGACATCGTCTATCCGCGCACGCCAAAAGAGTAAGTTTTATTTCATCAAAATCTTACGATAGTTCGTCTTCTAGAATGGATTGGTCACCATATTATGGAGAAGTCCCTCCCAGCAGCAAAGTCGAGTTTGTGGACGTCGGCTGTGGCTACGGTGGCCTGCTCATGAAGCTCTCACCGATGTTCCCTGATAAGCTCATGGTTGGCATGGAAATCCGCGTGAAGGTAACTTTACTTATTCAGTAGTACCGTACACAAATTCTCCATTTAGGTCGCGGACTTCGTTTCTGACAAGATCAGAGCATTGCGCGCCAAAGTTCCGGGCCAGTACCAGAATGTGTGTTGCCTGCGAACGAACGCCATGAAGTACCTCCCGAATTACTTCGAGAAAGGACAACTTTCAAAAATGTTCTTCCTATATCCCGACCCGCATTTCAAGAAGGCGAAGCACAAGTGGCGTATTATCACGCCTGCTCTGATCGCCGAGTACGCCTACCTTCTTCGTCCCGGCGGTAATATTTTTGTTGCGCTTCAGTTCGGTACAATAGAATTTCTTAGGCATCATCTACACAATCACCGATGTCGAGGACCTCCACATCTGGATGAAGAAGCACCTTAGTGAGCACCCTTTGTTCCAAGAACTGACCCCTGCCGAGATGGAAAGCGATCCCGTGGTGCCGTTGCTTTTCGAGAGCACCGAAGAGGGGCAAAAAGTCACACGCAACGAAGGAAGCAAATTCCCCGCCGTCTTCAGGAGACTCGACCTCTGAGCCATGTTGTTACTGTGGTGTCCATTGGGCCCGTTGTTATATCTGTTGTTCCGTATGTTTTGTTACGTCCTGTTATGGTTGGCCGGGTTGTTCTCCAAACGGATAAGACCTTTATGCTCATTTTTTTCGCACGGCTTCTTACCGGTACCAGAAAATGTAAGTGTGGTCTTGGTCATATCCGGTGGCGTCGATTCCGGGAATGCAGACGAGATTCACCATCTCTGGAGGCCCGGAGACGAAGGCGGCCACGTCAGCTCCTGGGCTGGGCATCCTTTCTTTGATGAACTCCTCGGTGATGGGACCCTTCGTCAGCCTACTATCCATCGGCTTTTTGTCCACAATGTAGTGCACTTTGAAGCTCTCCGGATGTTGCTCTTCGAATGCGTCGAGCTCATTTCTAAAGCCTATCGATTGATTTCATTAGAAGGAAGAGTCTTACCGGAGGATGATGTTTTGCTCGTCTCTGCTCGCATACAGTAGCACAACCTTCGTGGAGTCCTTTGGATTAGAGATGATTGCTTTAATGATCTAAAGAAGGAAGTCTTAGACGGCCCAAAGAAGGACCAGGTAAGCGTCACCTGATACATTGGCGTAATTCCAGAACCTCCTGTAACCATGCCGAGGCACTTGTACCGCGATTCGCGATTCGTCCTCGATGACGGCGAGCAATTCGCTGATGTCAGGATCCGTCCTTCTCCAGCGTACTCGAAGGATCCCAATGGCCCACTGATGGACACCAAGTCACCTGAAGGAATGGTATCATCTTTCTGGAGAAGAGAGTCCTTACCTTTCTTAAGGGAGTCGAGGAACTGACTGAAGACGCCTCCTTGTGGGAAATCCGCATTCGGATAGTAAACCTTGATGACAAACTCGACGAATCCCTTGTCCGTGACAGAGCTTATCGGCGTGTATGGACGACTCAAGGTCTTGCCGTTCACCTGGACTCAAGTAAAGTCTACTTCTCAGAGCTGAGATTGCGCCTACCTTGGCCGTAAAGACGACATAGTTCCCCACAGGGCAGCCAAGCACTTCATTGGCATCCGGAAGCTGGAAGCGGAATCGCTTCGTATCTGGAGTCAGCGCGGCCTTCTTGACGAATCGGATTTGGTACTTCGATTCGGGATTCTTCAACAGGCAGTGCTTTTCCGTGGTCTCTGACGAGGTGGAGGCGCGTGATTTAGACTTTGATCGCTTTTTCGTCTTGTCGTTGTGGTAGCTGTTGACCACAAAGGAGGCGAACATGACGCCGACGGCGACACCCGCCGCCGAGACGATCCCTGTTTTCGCGTCCATTTGCAACCAAACCCGACAAAGCCAATAACTGCAAATGGGAACCTCCTCCCATGTGGACAAGAGCAATCGAGACAGTCTACTTGTAGAGTGCTAGAGATCAGGAACAAGACGGCCCAGTGGCGGGATCGACAAAACCGGGAAGCGGTTCCCGCCGGGAA